>JAKWJA010002500.1:34537751-34810381 GCA_027704765.1 Solanum habrochaites | reverse complement strand
AGTGTGTTGCCGCCCACCAATCTCTGTGAAAAGTGTGAGAAAGCTTTCTTGGGGCAATGTCCAGGGATGGGGACACCAGGGGGGGGGTGATGGTGTAACCGATGATTCATCAAGAATCTCAAAGATTGCACACCCATTCTGTAACTGCTGGAGAAATATTGTAAATTTTGTTTTGATGCATCTTGTCTTAAGGCAATTCGGTTGAGCTAGGAAATTGTGTCTGCGCTATGAAGTTATTTTCCGGCTTGGAAAGTCCATTTGAGGTGAATGTGCGATGCTAGTGGGGGTGGCTCTTGGTGTAGTACTGGGACAGAGGAAAAACAAAATCCTTCACCCCATACTAACTCTGGCAGTAAAAGCCTAAATGAAGCTCAGCAGAACTACACAGTGAACTGAGCAACGAACTCCTTACAAGTAGTTTTTTGCTTTCAGAAATTTTGCTCCATTTGCCTATGTATGAGTTATAGTGTCATACTGACCACTCAGAATTGAGTATTTGATGGCAAGAAGATGCGAAACCTAGCTGATTCGTTTGGGTATTACTGCTACAAGAATTGATTTGAGTGATGGATAGAAAAGGGAACTGAAAATCAAGTTCTGATCACTTGTCTCGTCAGAGGATAAGCTTATGATAGAAGTAGGGGTAAGACGACATTGATTAGACTTTTGCGGATGAAAATGTATTGGCTGCTCACAAGACTTGATCCATGGTTCCGCAGATTTTGCGAACTATCTGGCTATTGATATTGTTCACCAGACTTGTCCTTTCAGTCAAAGAAACAAGTCATAGTACGATGGGAAGAAGTTCTTTGGGATGAACACATACTTGTATAGTAGTTGTGCTGACGGGATTATTCCGGCGTTGTGTGCCAGAATGTGAGATGTTGAGTGTGTTGGTGTGAGGCAATGCCATTCTTCACCCGTTGGTCCATCACACGTGGTATCCGAACCGCTCAAAGTTTACAATGGTGCTTCTATTGGCCAACTCTTCATCAAGATGCTCTGGGTTTTTTTGGCTAAGCATGTGACAGATGCACAAGATGGGGTATTTCAAGCAAGCAAAGCTCCCTCTAAACCCCATTCTTGTGATTGGTTATTTGATGTTGGGGTATTGACTTTATGATCCCTTTCGTAGTTCTCATGGGATGAATTACATTCTCTTGCAGTTTTGATATGTATCTCAAATGGGTCGAAGCCATAGCCCTCGCAAACAATCAGGGACGAGGTGTCACTGTCATTTTTGAAAAAGAAATATTCTCGTCATTTTGGCACCCAAGGGCCATTATTATTGATGGGGTCCCCACTCTGCAACAGATTGTTCAGGGGTTATTGGAGAAAACGGGGTTCGCCTAATGTGGTTCACTCCTTACCACCCTCAAACTAGTGGGGCAAGTTGAAGTGTCTGAAACGAGATCAACCGATATTGTCCAAAACATGTGAAGCGCTATTAGAACGGATTGGGTCAAAGAGGCTTGATGATTCTCTTTGGGCCTACCGTACACATATAAGACTCCCATAGGTATGTCTCCATACCAACTTGTATATGGGAAGCTTGTCATCTTTCGTTGAGTTAAGCCTAAAGCCATGTGGCTATGAGAGTTAAAAATGGATTGGAGCGAAGCTGTCAGAGCAACGGTTAAATGGGTTGAATGAACTTGATGAATTTCACCTGAAAGCCTATGAAAGCTCAGCCCTATACAAAGAAAAGATGAAGACGTACGCATGACAACAAAATTGAAAAACAGAGTTTAATGTCGGGGATTTGTGCTTTTATTCAATTCCAGATGCGCTGTTTCCAGGCAAGCTCAAGTCCAAATGGACTGTCCTTACACGTTACCCAACTATTCCCTCATGGAGTTGCAGTTGACTCGGAAACAAGACGGTGTGCGGTTAAGGGGTGGAATGACAACGCATAAATCTATTTTGGTCATGCTGAATCGGCGAATAAAGTGATAGTAGCATACCATCTCTTTGATGAAGTCTGAGTAATCAGTGTCCCCAGTCGTGCCGCGACATTAAATCAGGCGCTTTTTTGGAGGCACCCAATACTTATCACTTTTTCGTAATGGTATCATTTTTCTATTAATGGGTTTTAAATTTGCATATACATCACCAGGGAAATTCGGCAGAAAATTACTCTGGGCGAAGTTCATTGACGGACACATCGACGGACCGTTGTGCCCTGCGACGGACCGTCGTATGCATCGTCGTACCAGTATGTTTTTCTGTTATTTTGAAATTAGGGCACACACGATAGAACCCACAACGGGTCTCACAACTTTGACGACGCGTTGTCGGGGTACCGCACGTGATTAATAGGTAATACCCTACCCGACCGGCTGACCCTTTTAAAATCAGACCGTTTAAAACTCCCAACCCCTCATTTTCACCCATTACTTCATTATTTCTCCCATTACTCTTCCCTTCTCAACTTCAACAATCTATCCTCTACCAACCACTGATCATTGCCCCTCACAATTCCTCCAAAGCCTAAGTTTATCTACTAGTAGGAAACTGCTGGGCTGTGAGTGTCTATCTTGCCACTAAGTACTTTGTGCATGTTTTTTTCTCCATTTCTAAGGTATGTGTCTCAATTTATACTCATTTATCTAGCATTTTTGTTTAGTTATTATTAAGCTTATCCCTCATCATATTTTGTTTACTTTAACGATTCTGTCTAACCTAGATTACACATGTGCGAATTGCCGATGTTTACCACCTAGAACATTGTGCTTTTGCATTGTGCTAGTTTCCCTAGGTAGTTGGGTTAGCACATGTAGGTCCAAAACACACAAGGTTGATGTTGGTTAATCGGGATGCTTAGGGTACCCTTAGTTCTGTCACTGTCATCAGAACGAGACCCCGATGACGGCTCTCGTACCCACGACGGACCGTCGAAGGGTCCGTTGCAAAAGCCCTAGCACCTTGTCCCAACGTACCGATGTGACGAACCATTGTCTTCAACGACTGTCCATTCTTTCACTACCGTTCCGGTTGTCAGAGCCGATTCTAAGGGTCGTCTCATTTTTCTTCCGTGTTTCCCCACTGACACATGCGAACGGACCGTCGTCTTCAGCGACGTCCGTCCTGGCACAACCGTTCTGGTTGTCCAAAGACCCTGTTTCTAAGGGTCCTCTCACTTTTTCTACGTGTCCTTCAACGGACCATGACGGACCGTCATACCCCGACGTTCCTGTCCTACGACGTCATGATGTCAGAGACCCCTCTGCTAAGGTCTCCATATTTTTGTTCAAGTGTCCTACGAAAACGGACACACCTACGACGGACCGTCCTGCCATATATCTCATGCTAGTCAAGACTCTCCTTAAGAGTTCTTTATATATACATAACCAAGTAAACACGACGGACCTCATGATGGCCCGTCATAGCACGACGAGCCATCACAGGGCCCGTCGTTGATACAGTTTCAATAGCCATGATACACTATTTTCAATGTTTTCTTTTCGTATGATTTTGCCTGTCTTGTGTGCCACTACTCGTCTAATTTGACGCCTTTACAGGTACTTCTCTATGGCACAAGCAAGACCGCACTACGCATCGGCGGGGGAGTCAAAGTGGTCGCCTACTCGCCGCATGGTCATCGGGCTCTGATGATGAAGCGTAACCCTGAGTACGTGCCCCCGCCAACTTCCGCCCCTTCCGTGCTTCACGTTTCCGCAGAGGCGACACGGCCTACAGGTGGATCCGGCGTAGTCACTGCCTCCCAGTCTGATGAGTAGCACATCACTGATCGCTGCACACCCTCTTGGGGTCAGCCACAATTGAGGAAGGGCGTCTGGCTCCTTAGGAGTATCCTGGTCCGAGGAAGCCTCTTCTCTGCTGATGTGCCCTCACCGCCACCGCTGCATCGTCGGCCTCATCTAATGAACTGACAATTAGTACTCTACTCCGTCTCCACCAGCTTCAGTCCCCATCCCAGCCATGCCGTCCGAACCGGTGGTGTGTCGACGGCATTCAAGTCTACTCCGATGCCAGTTCCTCACTGATAAAGGAGTAATGAGTCAACCTAAATTTGGAGTGGCGGTACTTTCAGGTGAGCCTCCCATCGATGCCTGAGATCCACCATCTCTTCACCAGGCCTCGGCTTGGAGTGGACAGCTCGTCCGTTGGGACGATGCCACGAAGAAATGGTCCGAATTTCTATGCATCATCTTAGTGAATCTCCGATCATAGTCGATAGTCGGGCTTCCCCTCCTCAACAGGCCCCACTGGAGTCCGCATCCGAGTCCGGGGGTATGAGTTGACAATTTCCTTGCCTCCATCCCCGGTTTCTATACGGCGAGAGTTTTATGCTTCTCGGACCCCCTCAAACCTCCGAGTTCGAACTACCGTCTTGCTCTAGTGCAAGGAGGGCAAGTTTTGGCGCGAGATCGACACTGAAAGAGAGACCACCAAGGGTGGATTGCCCCTGCACGCTTCAGTATATTGGAGATGGTCCGATGGGTACTGAAGCATAAAGGGGCCATCAAGAGGCCAACCTCACTTTCACAGCACAGTTTCCTGTGGTCTGCTTGTCCGTCACTGCCTCTCCCCGCACAGCTGCTTACAAACATAGTTACCTGGATCGAGCAGGGTTGATGGGCGGCGATGATATCCGGATTCGGTAGACTCGCATGGCTTCTCCGGAAGTCATGCACGAGGCCAGTCAAGGTCACTACACCTACCCCTTCCCGTGCATTATCTTTGCCCTTTGGCAGGTCCGCATGTGTGGCCATTATGGCATGTAGATCAGCTGATACCCCGCAGGCGACCGTTGATGTCGTCCTCACTCAGAGACGAGGCCATGATGTGGCCCACTTAGATGGCCCCTTCCAGAGCTCCATCCACTTTCTGATGATCTTGCTGATACGGTAGCCCAGCCTGCACATCTACACATGCATCCATTATACTCTCCGGTCGCAGTCTATCTCGTGTAGTAGTAGCACAATCCCCGCCTCCTCCGCACAGCCCCTCTACGACACTGGTTTCCGTCTGGCAATGGTCCAAAAACTAGAGGCACAAATGGCCATCTTTCTGCATCATATCCAGGCCTTGGATGAGAAGTCGATTGCGGAGTTCGAAGAGCGCCTAGAAGTAAAATTGAAATGCAGTTTCTAGAGCGGAAGATCGCTATGGTTAACCAGCGCCGGACGCCTTCGTTGAGAGTGCTTCCCGACCAGCCCTCCGTTGGATGTGGCGATCTTAAAGGCTGCAGTTGACATTCTCGTAGCGGACATCGACGACGAGCTAGAGGTCTAGTGTGGCGGAGTCTGAGACCCCTCCTGTCGATCCGGCTGAGGGACACTGTTTTGGCAGCCCTTTTTTCTACTTCTGACATTCCACCACACCTCCCCCTCGAGAGAGTCAAGAGGCGTAATGGGTCGATCGTGAGGACGAGGCGCCGCGCAAAGGAAGATGAGCGCCGAGAGCTGGAGCTGCACAGAGAGCCTCACTTGCTGACGAAGCGGCGCACCAGATGAGAGCGTCAAGTTAGTGGCTGGTGCGTACTAGCTCCCCACTGTAGATAGCACTGGAGGCACTACTGCTGGTTGCTTTTGTGTGTTTGCTGATGATACCACTGATGGGTGTCCCAGTTGCAGAGAACCTGGGTTTCCGGGGACTGGACCCACCATCTTGCTGACGAGGCGCTTTTGGCGCGCACAGTTTTGCTTCACCTACCACTCTAGGTATTTTAGATTTTTACATAATGCATTGGGGACAATTGCATGCTTTTTTTTGTTGGGGGTGTGGGGTGGAAATGGTAGTGAGTGTTTTAGTGAATTCTGAAGTAGCCCGATTCACTATCCTCTTTTGGGTTTTCTGCCCTGTGTTCTTTTTCCCAAAAAGAACTGATTACTTTTT
Source organism: Solanum habrochaites (assembly GCA_027704765.1). NCBI lineage: Eukaryota > Viridiplantae > Streptophyta > Magnoliopsida > Solanales > Solanaceae > Solanum > Solanum habrochaites. Next base: position 34,804,519 of record JAKWJA010002500.1, on the reverse strand, counting down.
TTCTGTGGAACCGGCAATTTTATATCTTTTTGAACATGTTTAATTCTGGAGCATGATTGGCTAAAAAAATAATATCCTGATAAACTGGAAAAATAACGCATGACTAGGCATAGTGAACTGATAAAATGTGTTGGCTTCTAAGCATGAAATAAGTTACACCATTGCATTAACCCTAAGTCGTAATTCGACTAGTGTCTGACCATCGGGTATAATTGAGATGTCAATGACGTGGAGGAAAATTTTTGAATAGTCCACTATTGGTAACTGAGCTAGAACTTTGCCTGGTTAGTCCCTGCTAACATTAACCTATAATAGAACAATTAGGAAAGGATCATAGGCCCTTATTCATATAGCCCATTTCTAGCCTAAATCAAAAACCAAGAATTTATCTTTCTTTGATCCAAATAATCTAAGCTTAAAATTAGATACCTTTCTTTTCAACCACCCCTTTTACAACTGATCTTTCTCCTGGGAACAAGGTTGTTGGCCCTGGTACCCCCTCCCTTGGACAGTGTACCTCAGCTTATGCCACCAGCATAGTTGAGTTTGGCTAAATGCATGAACAACCTTCTTATGCCCTGACCCAATGTTTTTTGTATTTTGTACCTTGACTCCATGCCAAACCCATATTTTAGGGTGGCTATTAGGAGGATCTCTGGAAAGTGGGGTTTGAAATACAAAATAGAGAGAAGAATAAAAGTAAAGTGACTCACAAGAATTGTTTAAAAGAAAAGTAAAGAAACAGGAAAATATACAAAATACGCAAGCAAGAAGAGGTCACTTACACAAATGACGAAAGAAGAAAAAAATAGCAAGGTGCAATAATATGAGAAACTGGGCGTGATAAATGATAGAAAGATGGAAGTTTAGCGCGGATATGTCAAGGAGGCGGCAAAGTCACTAAAGTATACCTACATATACCCTAGCCTACCTAACAACCTGAGCCTATTTACAAGCTAAGAAAGTCCTATCGGATCCCTAAGTGTTGTTTAGCGAACTAAAAGGCTTGAAAATAAGGCAAGCTTCATGGCAATAGTATGTAAATGAGTTTGACTTTTGTTCTAAGAAGCGAGGTTGAAAAGCCATCCTTTACTCAAACCTGACATCATTTTGGGAAAATAGGATTTGTTTTAAAAGTGAGTACACTAAAGTTGCAATACCGAATTGTTAGCCCTCGGTGAATTGAAGAGGATATGGTGTTAATGCATTGGTGATCGTGTCATGTTCTGATCCCACAAAGTCAAGCCTAATAGTGATAGCTGCATATTTTGTGATTAATCTCGATTGATAGCCAAATGATTGCAAAGATAAAACATGGATCTTTGTACAAAGATTGTGTAGTGAGTCAGAGTGCGCGCTTGAGGACAAACAAGCAATTATAGTTGAGGGTTGTTGATATAAACCGTGTTTCACGGTATAATTAATACTTTTTCCTTAAGTGTCGTGTGTCCGAACAGCCTTTTGGTCTAATTTTTATATAAGTTTCTCTGTTTTTTGACAGGAATTCTGTCCAAAGTGAATGCGGGGATTTTGATTCGAAGAAATGCATAAGAGCAACCCCTACGAGCATATGACTGTCCATCGTGCTTTGTGACGTCCCGTAGGTTGCCGCGGGTAGTGCAAACTCTGAAGGAAGATGGGGAAGTCGACTAAGTATGGATTACACGCTTATGACGGTCCGATGTGGATATGAGTTCCATTCCTGCAGGTTCGTCGTGACGTTCCATAGATGTGATCCCATACCCAGATTCCAAGAGGTTGAGTATTTTGGAACGAAGACCTCGACGTACCGTGTGTCCTAATACTGTCCTTCATAGCTTGCTGTCGGGGTAATGAAGAGAGCAGCAGAAGATTGCACAAGGTATGTGACGACGAAGTTCCATGGGTCCATTTTGACCACGATGGTCCCCGTCGACCCAGCCCGCGTTTTGGCAGATTTCCAGCTATTAGCATCCGGTTTAATTATTTTTTTTTTATAATAAATACTTCAAATAACCTGCATTTTTAGGTTGACACCATATAGTTTAGACATCAGATATAGACTCTTTGTATTAGTGTTGACTTTTGATTATCATTGATTGTTTGGTGATTGTTGGTGAATTAATCAGAAAACTTTGGATTTAATCTTTCTCATTGAAGTAGTACATGGACTCTAGCCCTAATATATTTGAATAGTTGTATTATGACCATGAGTAACTAAACTCCAAACTAGGGTTGTGGGAACCATAGGCACATATGGAGATAAACTAACTAAATACAATTCTAGAAATAGTGCTTGCTTATTAATAATTCCTTCGCTTTAGAATCTTTTTAACGGATGGCCAACGTTAACTTCAACTCTCCTTAATGCTACTGTGCCGGACCAAGATGTAAGATATAGGAAAGAATTATTAACAGAGCTTTAATGTATACTATTTAATAGGCTAGTTATGATTTGGACGAAGTAATAAAGTTTGTCAAATATCGAATTACGAGCCTTAATATGAGGTAGGATAAGGTTAGGATCGTAACACCACGTACCGACAAGGTGCGATGAGATTTTCTAGATGCCCCCGACAGATTTAGAAATACATAACTTATCTTATCACTTGTGCATGCCAAGATGCTATGAAGAATGTTTATATTAGAATTATCAAGTTGTGAACCTGTGGGGAACACTCACCCTATTAATTGATTAATCGATTAAATCCGACATCAGCTGTTAAGTGTCTCTTAAAATTGCATTATTTATTTTCACCTCATTTAGAACTAGAAACCCTCCCTTTTATTGTTTTTACTTTTCCAAGGAAGTCTTAACCAAACAATATAATAACAGGTGAAGTTAATCTAAGACTATTTTCCTCATGGAACACCCCAACCTCACTAGTTGGGTTATTTCTTGACACGAACGCTTTACTTCTTATTTGAGAAGTAAGTTTGAGCGTATCAATCTCCACTCAATTCTCCAATCCAAGCCCTTTCTTGAGTTTTGGATCCAATGGAGTTCTAGAGAATTTCTAAGGAAATTTGGGTTTTTATTTCAAAGATTGAAATCTTCTAAGTGTTAAAGGCGTAGAAACATGTTTAAAATACCCAAAAGACCCCTAAGTAATGACCCTTTAACTTATTTGGACGTGGGGTGTATTTACAACTTCATCCCTAACTTCACAGTGACTGCACGCAGGAAACCATTACCATCGACGGTTTGCAGTCGACGGACCGTTTGCCAAAAAACAGACCATATCCTGCCGTAGTTTGGTTCAGAGACTTGAATTTGTAAGTATGAGATCCCTAGGTAAACTCTTGACCCGGGACACCCATCGACGGGGCATCGCCTGGACCATGAACCGTTATTTGCCTCAGTCATTTGGGGCCTTGTCTAGACAACCTTGGCTCTTGAGAAGGGTCCTTCCTCAAGGACCCTTGATTGGTTCTTGGGGACTTTTACCCGGAATTTTCCAACCCAAATATGTTCTTATACAAGTTTAGAACCTCTCACATGAATTTATTCCAAAATGAACATGTTAAACAGAATCAAACATGCCAAGACACAGAAGGTCGTTTCAAGGCAAACCTTTCGAACGTCATGGACGTTTGACCTCCAAACTTCACGATGACCTCATTAAACACACTAATAGGCACATAAAAACACATGAGGCACATAGGTGACATAATTGTTAAACGTCTTGGTCGTCCTACTTTCCCTATCCTAAAGATCACTAAACTATAGACCTGACCCCAATAGATAACCCCACATTATAGACATTTTAGGACCTTGGACCATCATGGCAAACATGCTAGGCTCTATCTTCACCAAATTCATTTGAGGGGTGTTATAATCTCCCCCACTTGGACAACATTCATCCTCGAATGAACCCTTGCCACTCTCTGAACATTTCCAAGACTAGAGATTTAATTAGAAACTCATGAACATATCATATAACACATTATACAATACAAACATCTACGAAAACATCAATTTCATAAAATCAAGAGGATAACAACACAACAAGAAACTAGATTAAATTCTATAACTCATCATGCTATAAAACTCACATTCTTCAATCTAAGTAGCAAAAACTCATTTTATATTTAATATAATGCTCATATACATAAGTTCTAAACACATTATAACAATTTTAGACCGAAGAATGAATTCGTCAAATTTTGAGAAAATCTCACACTAAACAGTCAGTGCATTACATTGAATTATGCAATTTTTCAAAAAATGCAACTTTTAGGCAATTCATGACGAAAAAAATGCTACTATGCAATGTAAAACCACATTAACATATCTTACAACATAATTATAACTTCATAAAATCACAATTCAATCAATCAATAAATTGAATTTCAACAAGACCCCTAAACATAATGCACATGTAACATACCTCTATGACTTTCTACTCTCAAGCTTGAGTTGAATATAAGAGATAAGACAATCAATCAACACTCCATTACTCACTATACTCCCCTACTTAAAATGAACTCATAACATTAAAGAGATACAAGGACTTACCATCATCCTCATCATCATCCGGCTTTGCTTCCCACTCTAATTCTCAGTGCATAAAAGGCCCCTTATTTGGTTCATCATCCTTTGGGGTAACTTAGGGCAACTTGTTTACCATCTCTACACCTTCTATGCCACTATGGGAAACAATCTCTCACCTTAGGATCATAGGGCTTCCCACAACCAAGCACCCAGTACCCGGGGCTAGAAGACATTTTCCCATAGTGCCTTTTTCCACAAGTTACACATGTAGGCTTTTAATTTTAAACCAACCTCTCCTCTGCGCCGTCCAATTTCCCTTAGCACTCCTAGGTTCTTCTGAGTTTGAAAGCCCTATTATTGGACCACGGTTGTCTGTGAATCACTTGAACCACTTCCTTTAAGTTTCCTAGAGACATCCTGTTATGTTTAACACTATTTAATTGATTGGGCATTACACGACCATTGTCTAGCTATGGTCATATCATCGGGGATGTATCATGGACGTACGACATGCTTCGTTCACATAGATCGGCGACACTCTCACGAACTACTCCATCTCAACCCTAGAGTTAGACACAAGGGACAGAGCATATTTAGACAACATAGATAACTTTAAAGATATTCCTCAACACTCATATTTCCCTGCTTAATATGCCTAAACTCCTCTACATTAACCTCCCTCCTCTCACGGGGAAAGTGTAACAACCCTAAAAATTGATATACGTAGTGATACTTAATGTGTCAAGAATTACTAGGATTAAGCATTACTTAGCATATCCATTTTTAGGGTTGTTACACGAACATGCAATGAAAACCCCTAAGCAATAAATACACATATTAATTCTCAACCCAACACATGATGTACTAGGTATCCAAATATCAAGCCTAGGTACCATGACACATGATCATTTAAAATGATCATCTAGATAAAGCAATGCCCAAGGATGTAGTGAGGATCCTTGGGACAATAAGTAAACATTCCAAATGAACCATAAAGTATAGTTAGTTAGGAAAGTACAAGCAACAAATGTGCAAGCACATGTGAAAATCAGCCAAGGAAGGGATGACACAACCACACTAACGAATTTGGTTAGGGTAATTAGGGGCAGGCGTGCACACGAGTCTATCCATGTGGGGCCCAACTCCGTAACAAACTCTAGACTCTAACCAACTGACCTAACTAACTAACTAACCTACAACCAACCAAAAGTAACTAAGGGACCCGACAACCTAAGACCTAGTCGGGTAACACCAAACCATGTAACTAACTAAGAGACAACCTAGTACCTAACCTAGATGGTCCAAAAGGGTTACTTATGGTCCTAATGACTTAGGGGTACTTTAGTAATTACCCTATGTTCGTTAATTAATTAAATTAACAACTTAATTAATTAATGAAAATTCACTAGCTAGTCTGAGACACTTAGGAAATATTTTAGATTTTTTATAACAACCATCATGCTATATTAATGCATAGAAAGGTTCAAACAATTAAATGATGAAATCACATCATTGACAATCCATCAAGGGAAACTAGAAATCCAAACAACTTTGGGGACTATAACACATTGTAAATTTTGCTAAATTTTTGTTGCTACTAAATTCCAACTTTGGAATATGCTCACATTAACCCTTTACAGTACTTCTAAGGTTCCACATATCTGTCACAAGTAGTCTCTATCTCCCACGAGAACTATATTTGATTCTTTGTGATACCATATCTATCAATTTTTTTGCATCTGATAAGATTTTCACCTTTGTCACCGAAGCCCTTTTTCTATGCATTCTTTCTCTCCTTCATCGCCAACGATCCACAATTGCTTCACAGTGATGTCTTTCCCATGTATTTAGAATCATGTGCCAAAACCATGAAGAGTTCACTCATAGCTAACCATAGACCCAAACCATCTTTGCAGTTTTCTTTTCCTTCCTTATGTTACAGCCATCTACAAACACACATACAATCTTGTGCCACGTTAGAATTTCTATGTCATTTCAAAAAATAATGTATAACTCTAGGGTGAGATGGATGGATTAAATTGCTTGCATGACTCATTAAAGTCAAAAAGAGCCTTTTTTACAATATCCTTAGTCAAACAAACAACGATTTTTTATTCACTGAAAAAAATCTTTGAGTTCAATCCTTCCAAAATTTGCCACATAATGGAAAATACTTAATTTTAATAATCTCTATAGAGTCGGGATAATTTTTAAACAAATTTGTAAAACGATCATTCCTCCACCTACAAGCAAAATCCATTATATTCTAAGCTAGGCCAATTAATGGGTAAAATTTTTAAAAACTAATTTGATCCTATGACACCTAATAAACAATGTTATAAATCGTTTCATATCCATAGTAACAACAACCCTTACACACTTCCACAAATATGCGCTCAGTCCCTACAATTATGTGGTTGGCCGTAAACCATTTTAAAATGCATCTTCTGAATAAAGTGTTTTTACTTTGTTTTAATATTATAGATCATAAAACCTTCCAGAATTCTTTTTGAGCACGATTATATTCTAAATGGGTTCTCTTCTGTCATTACTCACTTGTTCACACCTAATCATTCCTAATTATTTCCCTCGCTTAGTGGTATCGTGATTTAACCTCACACTTCCCAGACTTGGTATGGAGCCAAATAATCTTATCGGAAGAGCCTGTGGTTGAAATAGGTATAGAGACTATTGTATGGAATCATTTGGGCAGAAATACTTCTGAAGATCATCCAAATTCCATGTATGGGTATTAGGAAATTTTTTAGATTTGACTAAGTCAAATGTTCTCCTATGTCCACTAAACTTAGGAGGGGCATTTTAGTAATTCACTAATTAATTTATTTAATAAACATAATTAGCCTAAGTTGAATTAGTCAATATAAATTCCTAAGACTTAGACACACGTTAAAACACTAGAAAATTCACGATTTGAGAAAAACAGTGAGCAAAATGTAGAAAAATAGAAAAGTTCTCTTAGGCAATTTCAAGGTATTTTTCAAGGTTTTTGTGCAAGGTGATCTTCGTAGATTCAATTCTACGAAAGGTATGGGTCTTCTCTCTTGTATTCCTTTCTCAAAGAGGCTTTTCAAACGTTTTATGAATTCAAGAATATCGAAACTAAGATTGTTCCCAATGACATTGTTAAACGTCCATCACCCTAGTTATCCTTGTTTTCGATTCTAAGAATTCAATAATATTGAACATGTTGTTGGTATGTGGTGCTAATTGATCATTATATGTAGGATTCTTGATCTGTTAATGTCTAATGAGGCCTATAGATTTGATTCGTATTTTTAGAGTATTAGTTCCTTGAGTCAAAGAATGTTGTAATGCCTAAGTGTTTTCGAGAAGATGAAGTTATGTATGAATCCTTCAATGAAGTTTTAGTTGCCTGTTAAATGTCGAATTGGTCTGAGGAATTATGAAATCACTATAGTATATTCATAGAAAGTTATTAACTTGTTCTAGTGATAATTTCATAGTTTGATTATTGCCAACAGATTGGGGGGGGGGGCCTTGCAATATATTATCCAAAAAGTTGACTAGATTGGCCTTCCTATTTTTATTTCATCAAAAAATTGCTATCATATTTCTCATGACCATTATCTAGTGAATCATTTTAAGCTTATGCAAATATATTGGCTAACTATTCTAGATTACCATAATATGTGAACAATTGTCTATGCAATAAATGGCTTACAATGTATTTTAAATAGGATCACACTGTGTAATGACTAGTTATACCAAAATTAAGGCATGAACAATGTCACCTTTGAAGGATTCATGACCCAAGGGTATGCCAATCATTGGGACAAATCCAACATAACCTATCCAAATGAACTATGAATATAAGTAAGTAAATTTGACACAAGTTTAAAACGTTCAGAAATGTGGTATAAAGTAAACCAAATATCATTGAAAAAGCACAAGGTGAGTAAATGACAAATTAGAAGTTTAAGAATTAAGAAAAGGAGTGGAATGAGGTGTTTAAAATAATTGATTCAAGTTCACTCTCACGCCTAGAAAATCAGTTAAAGATATACACATAACGGTGTAATAATCATGAGGCAAGTCTCATTCAACACCAAATCTAATGTAGGTTTAAATTCCACATTTAATCAAGTAAAGAAAGGGATTTACCGTTTATTATCCAATAGATTTAAGTAAACCTTATAACTAGAAGCAAGCTTCCGTAATATTTGTAGTCAACTACCTCCACCCTAAAGAAGGTAAAATAAAAAGAAGTTGAGAAAAAGCACGCGATATACTATTCAGATGAGCTTGTGCTCAGCCAATGTAACATCATGTAGTGAGGCTATCACCAGGTGGATACTTATTCTTCGGTGTATCCGAGTCCTTTGGAACTACGTTTGAAAGGCATATTAACTAAGCTATTGTGAATTCCACCCTAGACCTAGGTGAGGATGCGTTTCACTTTGGCCGGGGAAACCACCCCTTTTTCGTTGTGGGGCAGAACTAGAATTCATGTTTAGCTCGCCTTCATATATTTGGTTAAATTCAAGAAAGTATTGTTCGACTTTATCCGTGAACCACCCCTCTTTTCGTGTTGGGAAGACACTGAACATAGTTACACTTTAGGCGCGTTGATGCCCACCCCCCCCCTTTTGTGTGGGGAAGACACTGGATTTCACATGTAAGCTAACATGATCTTAGGTTCCTTTGGACCGGTGAACCACCCCTTGTTGGTGTGGTGGGCAGACCTGGATTCGATTTTAGACCTCGCTGATGCCTATGCTTCTTTAGAATTAAGCAAGAAAGAGAAAAATGTAATTTCAACCATTCAATCAAGTGAGCTTAAAGTAATAGCTTAAGTATTTTCAAATCATTCTGTGGTTGATAAGAATGAATTTTTAATAAGTTATGTTGTGGAGAAATCAAGATATATGCCCCAATATCTTCATGTTATGCAAATGATCAAATAATGGGCTTAGCCAAATAAAAATTGGCTTATAATGACTTCCTATATTATGCCAATAAATGGGAGTATAAAAAAATTTCAAATCAATGTCCCACAATCTCCATAATAAGAAAATTATGAAATAAGTGGCCTAGCCAATAAAGATTTTATGCCCAATCTAACAAGAACGGAAAGAGTAACTTGTCATAAGGGTAGCCAAATCATTTTCTTAGTCTTTTGGATTACTTACTTGATTAATTGTAGGTATGAGACTACAATGAATCATTCACGTAAGTACAACATAAAAATTAAAAGATCTTGACTACACAACAACAAGAAGAAAAAGACTGAAAAATAACTAATTGTTGATGAAGAGTCTCGAGTTGTAATGGCAAATTTTTCAAATTTTCATTCGAGTTGTTATAAAATTATGTTCATGATTATAATATATTTTGTTCATAAAGAAAATGAGTTTGATGCTTTGAATTAATTAAAATATATCATATTCATACCATATTTCACAAATAATTAATTAAGAAAGTCTAGTGACTTCACTTTCCAGAAATGACATGTTGTTATAGGAAGAGCTTTCCTTGATCATGCATAGTCCTTTTGTGTATATGTGCATACATTCGTACTTAGTACAAGTGTGTACTAACCCAATACTATTACTATTTTATAGACGCAGGTCAGGGAGCATATTGAAGACTCATTGAACCGGTTTGGATTAGCAATCTCCAGACATGGGTAGGTCCTCTTGAGTTTGAGAATGCTACACCTATCATTCTAGCTTAGTACTTTTTACATAGCTAGTGGATGTTTTCCCTAGAGTTTGATTTCAAAAATTTATTCAAATCTTTGTATTAAGGTCGTTTCGCAAACTATTACGATATATTGATTTCTTCATTGAATTGTTTAATGGATTGCAGATGGTTGGTTAATTTGAGTTCATTAGAATATTATTCTATATAGTAATAATATGAAGTATTGTATAATTCACTATGCTTTAAAAGTTTCAAATTTTCTGCAAATTTAACTATATGATTGTGATGAAAGCTAAGAAGAGGTTTGTCTGCGACTTTTGAGAGGTTAACGATGCCGGTTGCACTCGGATTCCAGAATCCTGGTGTGACAAACTTGGTATAAGAGCATCAGGTTAAATTTCCTAGGAACTAAAGCTCAAAACAACCACGTTACGTAGTTTCTAAATTATGATTGTGAAGTGCGCCACAATCATGACTTAGAGACTAAGTGATGATATTAAACCTCCCTTCTTATGCTCTTTATCATGCTGTGTAGAGATTTGAAATTTTGTGTCATTCTAGCATCTAATTCCCTTATTGTTTGTGCGTTTAGAAAAATGAACACAAGGAGAAACGTAGGCAGAAGAATTTAAGAAGAAGCTGCTGGGGGAAACCAAACTCCTCCTCAACCCCCAGCTACTGGAGTGCAAGTGCCTATCGACCCAACTGCATTGACGGATGGAGATGTAAGAGAAGCACTAGTTCAGATGGACCAAGCCATCATTACTCAGGCAAAGGCTATGACAGCCCTGGCCACTAGAAAGGGTGCTCCCATGGAGAACCCACATGCTAGCACCATGGCTAGCATACTGAGGGACTTCACTAGAATGATTCCTGCAGTTTACTACGGGTTCAAGACCAATGAGGATCCCCAAGAGTTTGTGGATGATATTCATAAGATTCTCTGTGCTATGGGTGTAAATGAAATGGATGAGTTGGCCACTTACCAACTCAAAGATGTGGCTTAGGTGTGGCACAAGATGTGGCGAGATGGTCGAGCACCAAGAGAAGCTCCCATTACTTGGGACGTTCTTAAGGCTGCATTCCTAGAGATGTTCTTTCCCAGAGAACAAAGAGAGGCTAATGGTTTTAGGAATTATCACTTACAACGTGGATGTATGTCAGTTTAGGGAACGCCTTGAAATTTTGTTAAACTGTTCCAAGTATATAGCTTTTTTCTCTCTCTAGAGTCCAATAGCCGGGTGATATGAGCAGGTTGTGATTGTGTTGTCGGAGATTGTGGAAGAGGAATGTCTGGCGCCATGTTGCAGATAACATTGACATGTAGGTTTGAATGGTACATGCAACAACAGGTTGAGGAGAGTCATGCGTAGAAAGAGAGAACGAGAGAGAAGAATCTAGGTCCTCGTCAAGTCCTAGTCGCAGCAATGGTAAAAATGCATTTGGATTCGTGATAGGCCCGATTTCAAGGGAACAAGCACTCGAGGTAATCCTAACTCCTTTGCTAGAACAACTACTAATGCCGAGGGGCAAGTTGACCTCCACGAGGTGTGCAATGTAGACATTACTACTATAGAATGTAGTGTGATAATGTGGCGTTTGCATTAGTGAGTGGCTTGGTAGTTACTAATATCATGCTATGGTGCGCAAAGGTGGGCATATGGTTCGGGAGAGCCCCAGAGAGGTAACTCAGGACCAGGACTATGCTCAACCTCGGCCTAATCCTACTTTTGCAAAAGCAGCAGCCGAACTCCCAATGGAACATATTCTATCTTTGGAAAAGTAGAGCGATCACAGATCAGCTGAGTGTTAGTCACTGGTACGTTTCATGTCTTTTACTACTTTCTGTGTATGCATTAAATTAGATCCAGGATCCCTTTGTCATTTTTTACTCATGGAGGTTAGTAGCAAGTACAGTTGACTTGCTTCCTTAGATCGTCGCACAGAACCTTTTCTAGTATGTTGTACTTTTCCATAAGGTGACAACAATTAGTCTGAAAGGGTATATAAGATTTTTTGCATGATCACTGTTCTTGATAGAGTTACCTATGCTGGACCTAATAGAATGAACTATGCTTGAATTTGATAGTAATTTTGGTATGGATTGGCTCCATAGGGTGTTATGCTTACCATAGGGCTGTCAAAACAGGTAATAAGGTTTCCATTCCTAATGAGTTAGAGCTGGATGAGAAGGGCGTAAGGTCAAACCCAAAAGGGGGCAATAGTGTTCCCATTTTACACAAATAAGAAAGAAATTTTTTATCTAAGGGGTAGTTATCACTCTTAGTCCCAGTCTTGACTTAGCAACATTAGAGTTCCCTTTTCCTAGCCTCTGTGCATAGTTGAATGAGTTATCAAGATGTCTCATTATCTCAAAGATATAGTTGGTGGGAAGTTTACTCATCTAGGATTTTCTAAGTTTTGGAGGATTACCCAAATTGGCAACAGGTTTCAAGGGTAAAACACCTTACTCTGGAGGTTACGTCCTATTGAGATCCCGTTACCACTCACTTGTTCAAGTTCTTGAAGTTAGATATACTACTTTTCCTAAGTCTGGATTTGTTTATGAGGCTTTCTAAATTTTAGTGCAATTATTCGTTTTGGTGTTTTTAAATTCTGTAACTGTGTGTTTTATACTTTTGCACGATATGAGGTAATATGAGTTTCATTCTTGACATTTATATTGCTTTTTTTTGTATAAGCGTTTACATGATTTTTGTGTTTCATGAGCGGTGATGTGCATTGAGTTAAACTAAGATTGAGAAATGAAGTTCCTCATTCAGATATGAGCTTTAAGATAACTTTAGTTTTGTTGCATATCCAGAGTAATTAGTGAATCAGATATTCACAAAGATGAAGTTTCAATCATGTTGATGTGTTTTCTAAATACCCTCTTTGATTTAAAATGAATGTTAGTGCCATTTGGCCGAATAGTTGCGACGGGGTGGTGGGAGAATGTGACATTCCAAAATGTATCATCTAGTGAAGAACATTAAGTTTTAGAGAATAGTCTTGGTGGTAACCTAGACATCCCAATGCTAATATTAGAAATCTTGGCTATTCGAAAATATTGGCTTACACGGGTGTTAGCCAATTTCTATATATGCACATGAAGTATATTAACTAAATCCAAGTTTGTCTAAGAACTGACCTTCATCAAAACCCAAGAAGTAAATACAATATTATTCTAAATTCAAACCAGGAGGTACTAGCAATCCACGGGTCAAGCCAAGGTACCATGGCCACATTTATTTAAAATGAGCATCTAGATAAAAGGTGCTCAAGGACAGAGTGAGGTCGCTTGGGGAAATTAAGTATCATCTCCAAATGACATCAAGAATCGTTAGTTAGGAAGTCACAAGCACACATTTAAGGACATTGTAAAAGAGACAATGTGAAACCGGCCAAGGGGATACCACCACAACGCGACCACCCTAACCGAATTCGGTTAGGGTTATGTAGGGGCACGTGAACCGAGTCCCATCCATGTGGGCCAACTCCTCCCTAACCAACTCTAGACTCTAACCAATGGACCTAAAGTATCTAACTAACCTAGGAACAAACATAAATAACACTAACCAATGGACCCGACAAAACCTAATACCTAGTTTGGTGACACCAACCGTGTAACTACTAATACAACCTCGTACCTAACCTAGATGGTCCAAAGGGTTTTTATGGTCGACATGAAATTAGGGGTACTTTAGGAATTACCCTAGGTTCCTAATTAATTAAATTAACAACTTAATTACTAAAGAAATTCACAAACCAGCTAGCCGAACACTTAGTCAAATATCCAGAATTTTTTTACAGAAACCCATCATTCTATATAAAAAAAAAAAAAAAAAAAAAAAAAATGCATAGAAAGGTTCAAGAGAAGTTAAGAATACAATCACATTCATTTACAATCCGCATCTAGGAACGTAAAAGCCAACAATTTGTGTCTAACAAAATATAAAAATTGGCTAAAGTTAGGTGCGACCAAATCCAAGATCTTGAATATGCATCACATTAACCATTTTCAAAGTACTAGTCAGAAGGTTCCAAATATCTTCACAAGTAGTCGCTATCCTCCCCTGAGGCTATATTTCTTTGTAGTACCATACCAACCACATTTTTGCATGTGATAAGATTGGCAACCTTTGTCCACTCCTTTGCTCTAGACTTATCCATCTCCATACGTATTGCAAATTAGTCGTAGTATGATTTCCCAACGTAATTGAATCAAGGTTGCCAAAAGCATGAATATCAGTGTCACCATAGTTATCCTAGCACGCCAGCCAATCTTGTAGTCTTCTTTTCCTAATTACAACAATCATCTGCACACACTCAAACCATACCGACTTGTGCCATAGTTAGATTTCCTATCATCATTACATAATGTATAACTCTAGGGGGAGATGGAGGGATTAAATTACTTTCATCTACTCATAGTCAAAAAGATCTTTTGTTAACACTATCCTAGCATCAACAACTTATCCATTAAACTCTTTTGAGTTTCTAAGGCCTTCCAAATTTGCCACATAATGAACGTCTTAATTTAATATCTCTATAGAGTCGGGATAATTTGTAACAGTTGTAAATGATCATTCCACCACAAGACAAATCCATTATATATTCAAGCTACGGTCATGTAATGGGTAAAATTTTAAAAAACTAATTGAGCACAGGGCACCTAATAAACATGTGATCAATCGTTCATTATCAAGGTCACAACCCTTACACACTCCACAAATATGCCTCAGGCTCCTACAATTATTGGTTGGCCCGGTAAAACAATTCGCGTCAAAAGGCATTTCTGAGTAAAGTTGTTTTCTGTTTGTAATGATTCATAACACTAAAAACTCCGAATTCTTTGAGAAAGATTTATTACTAGATTGGGTCTCTCTCATTACTCACTTGTTTCACACCTTTATCATTCCTAATTATTTTTCCTGCTAAGTGTATTCTGATTTAACCCCACACTTCCCAACTTGGTATGGTGCCAAATAATCTTATCGTAGAGCCCTGGTTGAAATAAGGTATATGAGATATTGTATGGAAATCATTTTGGCAGAAATACTTCCTAAGATCATCCATTTCCTGTAATGGGTATTTAAAAAAAATTTAGATTTGACTAATTCAAATGTGCTCATCCATGTCTAGTTAACTTAAGTGGCGTTTTAGTAAATTAACCTAATCATTAGTTTTAATAAACTTATTAAGCCTAGTTTTGAATTAGTGAATATCAGTTCCTAAGACTTATACCCACGTTAACACACGAGAGAATTCCCGACTCAAAACATTACAAATTCGTGAGAAAGACGTGAGCAAAATGAAAAAACAAAAAGTTCTCTTAAGTCGATTCAGTTATCTTTAAGTTTCGTGAAAGGTGATCTTCGTAGATTCAATCATACATAAGGTATGGGTCTTATATCTTGGATTACTTTCTCCAAAAGGCTTTTAAAACATTTTATGAGTTCAAGAATATCGAAACTAGGATTGTTCCCAGTGACATTGTTGAACGTTTATCTCCCTAGTTATATTTAATTTTGATTCTAATAGTATGTTGATGTTACCTCAAACATGTTGTTGGTATGTGGTTCTAATTGATCATTATATGTAGGATTCTTGATCTGTTAATGTCTAATGTGGCCTATAGAATTGATTCGTCAACGTTTACAGTGGTATTATTTACAATGAGTTAAAGAAATGTTGTTAATGCCTAAGTGTATTCCCGGAAATGGAAGTTTGTGAGTCCCCTTCATGAAGTTTGTTCACTGTTAATGCGACTGAATTAGAATGGTGAAATAACTATATTATATCATGAAGTTAATTGACTTGGTGCTAGTGAAATATCATTTGGATGTTATGCCAACAAAGTGGGCTAGCAAATTGTCCAAAAGTTGACTAGAATTGACTTACTATGTTATTTGCATCAAAGAAAATGGCTAATGATATTCCAGTACCATTAATCTCTATTGAAAGTTTGCTTATGGCAATATATTGGCTAACACGATTCTAAGATTAACCATAAGTATTTTAACATTTAGTCTAATGCCAATCATTGGCTTACAATGTATTCAAAAATATTATACAAAATTGGTCTAATGACTAAGTTATACAAAATTAAGCTGAACAATGTAAATTTTGAATTTCATAACCAATGGTAGTGTCCATCATTGGTACAAGTCCCAACATACCCTTTCCACTGAACGATGAATATAAGTAAGTTACGTGAAACCAACTTATACGTTCATAAGATTGGTATAAAGCTCTAAATGTCATTGAACGAAGAAAGGTGAGGATGACATATTAAAATTTTAAAAAATAACGAAAGTGAACAAAATAACGGGTGGTAAAGAAGTGAGACAAGTCTCACTCTCACACCTATACAATCAATGTTAAAGATATTCACCATAAGAGTGTGAGTTTAACAATCGTGAGACAAGTCTCATTAACACCAGATGATAAAGTAAGTTTTAAATTCACTTTCAACAAGGAATGAAAAGTATGACCGTTTTATCCCAAGCTTTAAGTAACCCACATAAAACTAGAAGTAAGCTTCATGATTGTTTGGTCAACTATAAAAAAGATGTAAGAAAAGAATTTGAAGCACAAGCCCCGATAGACTAGCAGTGAGCTTGATTTCCATTGATCACATTAATCACTCAATAAGATGGAGGGCTACCCCACCAAGTGGAATTATAGTCTCCGTTTTATCCTAGTCTTCGAACTTGTTGCCAGCAGAGAACTAGCTAGTGGATTCCACCTAAGAGGCTAGGTAGGATGCGGTTTAACTTTGGCCGGTGAAACCACCCTTTTTTGGTATGGGGAAGACACTGGATTTCATGTTTATCTCACCTAATGTATGTGGTTTAAATGCTCAAAGAAAGTATTTGGAGCACTTTTAGCCGTGAACCACTTATTTCCGGTGTTGGGAAGACACTGAACATGGTTTAACTTTAGCCGTTGAACCACCCCTTTTCGGTGTGGGCAGACACTTGATTTCATGTTAGCTCACATGATCTAGGTTCACTTTCATTGGTGAACCACCCCTTTATGGTGTGGGACAGACACTGAATTTCATGTTAGCTCGCATGATCTTAATGCTAAATATTTCTTTAAGAAAGTAAGCAAGAAAGAAGAAGAAATGTAATTTCAAAGTGAGCTTAGAAAGTAAGAGATTAAGTATGTCAAATCATATGTGGTTGATAAGAATGAAGTTTTAACAAGTTATTGTCTTGTGCCAAATCAAGATATATGCTCTAATATCTCCACGTTATGCATATGATGAAATAATGGGTTTAGCCAAATAAAAATTGACTTCTAATGACTTCTTATATTATGACAATAAATGGAGTAAAACATAATGGCAAATCAATGTCCCACAATCTCCATAATAAGAAAATGATGAAATAAGTGTCCTAGCCAATAAAGATTGGCAATGGAAAGAGTAACTTGTAGTAAGGGTAGCCAAATTATTTCTTTAGTCTTTTGGATTACATACTTGATTCGTTGTAGGTATGGGACTACAATGAATCATTGAACTTGTAAGTAAAACATAAGATTAAATAGATATTTGAACTACACAACAACAACAAGAAAAAGACTGAAAAGTTAATATGTCATATTCATACGATAAGTGTTAGGGAAGAAGCTCTCGGGTTTGAAGGAGCAAATTTCAAAATTTTTGTTTGAGTTGTTATAAAATTATGTTCATGATTGTAAGGTCTTATGTTCATATATAAAATGAGATTTGTGCTTTTAATGCATTTAAATATGTCATATTCATACCATAATTCCCAAATAAGGAATTAAGAAAGTCTATGACTTCACTTTGTCAGAATGACATGTTGTTATAGTAAGAGCTTTCCCCTTGATTAATGCTAGTCCTTATGTTATAGTTAATACACCCATCTTAGTACAATGGTTACAACCCTATACTATTACTATTTTACAGGTGCAGGTCACAGAAAGATTGAAAACTTATTAAAACGGGTTTGGAATTTAGTGATCTCCACGACTTTTGGTATGTGTGGTGGGGGGGGTCCTCTGAGTTCGAGGATCTACACCTATCATCTAGCTTAGTACTGTGCGGGAGTATATTATGGCATAACTATTGGATGTTGTCCTTAGCATGTTAATGTTAGGACTTTTAATTCAAAGCTTTGTATTAAGCCTTTTGGCAAACTATTACGAGATGTGATTGCTTCTTCATTGAAAGTGCTTAATCATTGTAAAATGGTTGGTTGATTTGAGCTCCATTAGAATAGTATTCTATATCGAAATCATATAAGTCAGTAACTTCTAGATTTAAATGTTTTAAATTTTTTCTGGTTCTTCTTTTCTGCAATTTAATGAACTATATGAATGTTAGGAAAGTTAAGAGAGGCTTGTCCCTGCGACCTCTGAGAGTTCAACGACGTCGTTGCATTATTCGGATTCAGAATCCAGGTGTGGAAAAATACGTAAGTCTCATCTCATCAAGCTTAGACACGATATACTTGGGACACACCCATACTTCAAATCTAGCAAAGTAACTTGTTGTTTATCCTATTACAATACTTTTGACAATGAAATAAAGACATCTATACCTCGAGTCAAATGAGGACATACTTTTCACCTTTTACTTGATGATTGCTACAATCCCAATCTTGCTTCCCAATGGTCTCTTACCTCCAACCACTAAGAAGATAATATAAAAACATGAGAAATTAGTGATTCTCATGTATCTAATTTGTCATTATGCAATAAAATAATGAAATGGACATTTTTAGTGATGTGCCTCTTTCTTTTAAAAACATCATAATAATAATCATAACAAAATCTTTAAACAAACACCTTATAAACACATAAGATAACATTTAAGCAATTTATAACATTTTTATGAACTTAATAGTGAAACCATATCACTTTACAGTGAGTCAATTCATTATTACAGCGAATCCCTTCACTGTTACAGTGAAGCCTATCAACTTCACTTTGGATACTCTGTATGATGCAATTCTCTCACTAAAGGCTATACTAAGACTCACTTAAGTAAGACAAAGAGAGACCGCCCATACAACCTCTCTAGGTACACCTAAATGATCCTTACGACCACCTATAATGAGATCAACACATACTTACAAGACACCAAACTTATGAACATAAGATTCTTCTACCCAAGGTGATTTTAAGTCTCACTTGAGTGAGTTATGAAGCGACCGCCTATACAATCACTTACACACACAATTAAGAGATATTAAAGACTACCCAAGATGGAGTCATTCTCACTTGATACATCAACAAATAGATAATATGACATTCTCTTTCCAAAGGCTATCAAAAGACTTACTTAATGTCAAGACCCAACCCGATGGGTAGTGACTAGTGCCCATTTTGGACACTCACATACAAACCTATAAAGTATGACCAACTGAAACTAAGACAATATGGAATTTAATAAAATCAAGCCAACCCCTACGCCAAATATATATATAAAGTGGATATTTCACATAAGTGAGTCATACCCATTCAACCGTAACACATACAACGAGCCACCAAGCCGCCACTATCCAAAGCAATAATAGCATGACGCAGCGACAAGGGCTCACTACACAATTACACCATTGATGTACGCAGCCGACAGAGGCTGCCCTTATACAAACGGACATCCCAAACAAACCATGTTCCAGACTATTAGTCCAAAACATAAATTACAACCCACCGATATCTACAGACCTCAGAGTATAGTAGTGAAACGCGATTGACAGTGCTTCCGCATACCGCATGACAAGCAAAAGGACTACATAAAAAGTTATGTACCAAAACGATGGGCCTCCGAACAGTGAGCTCTTCAAACACCAGAATAGATATCCTGGCTGAAGATCCCGAACTGAGGCGTCCTACACCGTTCGGGCATGAACTCTCGCCCCCGGAGGAAAGGTGGTTCAGGACGGCAATGTACTGAGTATGTAAAGCATAATGTAAATGATGAACAGATCCAACAAGATAAGTTGAAATAATATATTTCACATGTACTTTTTATGTGGAAAATCATGCATATCTCTAACAGATAGGTATGCCCAGCTTCCCTGTAAGGGACTCGGCAAAATAATCATCGCATCATCTCCGTCATCATCAGCATCATACCCATGCCTCATCAACCAATCATATATAGAATATACATACCCGGCGCCTCTAGTGAGGGACTCAGTGACATATGCAAGAAACTACGCCCGAAGCATTAACCCGGCCCGGGCTCGTGAAATATAATGACTTATCACGACCGAATATATGAGCAACCATATGCAATTAAAAATTAAAATCATTTTCTTGTATAACTCATAAACATCAAGTGAACAAGCAAGGAGTATTTACCAAAAGATTAACGTTTTAATCAAGATTATAACCCTTAATACGACTATTTGGAGAACATAAAATCCTCAATGGACTCTAAGAAGCACTTACATAGATATGATAAATCACCATAGCGTATACATAGCCATATATAAAGGAATAGTTTGTGGGAGTAAGAATAATACGTCACCTAGAACGCTCTAGAAGTAGGTATCAAATCCTGTCAGTTTTTGCTCATTTTTAAAAGTCATTCCAAACAAATAAGGAATGATAGCGTTACAATACGTATAGTTCGAGCTGCACGCCAATATTTACTGCTCAAGGTATTCATCTATAACAACAACCATCTGCCGCAATTATATAAACGTCACGCTTTACTACTTATTGTAAGGTAACTAATAATCTACTGAATCCGGCAGTCACTTCCCCTATTTTTCCTTACTTCGTCCCCAAATCCGACAACAACCCAATTATTCTAAGACAGCAATACGCAACAACACATAATAACCCAACGAATCTATGAAACACCTCCCCCCCAAACATTCCTTTTGGCAACCTTATTAACGAACAACGCCTCAACGGCGATAACTATTTTTATAATTCGGCTAACACATCTACCTTCGTATTCATCCTTTGGGAGATATACCCATGGAATCATCATTAACTATACAGAACCCAAAACAGAATTTTCCGCAGTTTGCTTAAAATCAAAACAAGCCCAAACACGAACAGAAACAACACTAGCAATCCGTCATTGTTTCTGTGCATGACTTAGCCAGTCAATCACTAAAACAAATTCCCAAGCTCTGTTCACGCGCCCGCACGCCCCCCTTCTTTAGCATTATGGCTAATTAACAAAGGTATTCTAAGGAATTAACACACCAAGCAAAGAGATTACTAACCAATTTCTTTGCAGCTGCTGCTGTCCAAGATTTTCATGGATGGTTTTCGTCCATTTTCCATGGCCTGTTTCAGTCAAGTGGTGAAGAGATGATATGCTTGCAAAGCTCTCACTACATCATTTAACAATATGAAGTGGAGGCAGCCCACCCCTACACATGGCTTCACTAAGTCCAGCTTCCAACTGATTTCTTTTTAATACTTAATATCTGAGTGGAGGCAGCCCACCACTACACATGCTTTCCACTAAGTCCAAGCGCCCATCTGATTTATTTTAACTTTGGCCTTGAGTGGTGGGGCAAATCGATAAATAAAATCCTAATCAGCCACTAATTAATCCCCCACTAAAGTTATTTCCCCATCAAGCCACTAATGACGCCACCTTAAGTTAATGGCCTAATCAGCCACTGAATTAATATCATACTTAGAATTAAAACACTTTGAACTTAGAAAAATAAAATCTCTTTCCCAAACTTACATCTACTAGTTCCTGCACCGCACTACGTATAAAAATACGAGGCATAACATCCTTCCCCCCTTAGGACATTCGTCCTCGAATGGTTAAGTTAGCGTCTTACACCCGAAAAAAAATAAATTCCACATCCAGCGAAGTCTCTCTAACAGTTATACCTATCAACCTGCATCCTGTACTTACGATGCATCACAAGTCACAACTTACGACATAATATCGTTTATCATCATATAGTCAGCTAGGGAAGGATTACCTGCAGTCGGGAAAAGTAAGGATACTATTCTCATATTCTTCTCTGCGTAGACCAGTCTCTCCTCTTTATTATTATTTTGCCACAGCACTTTGAACGGAATCCACATCCTTAGTACGTAACCTTCTAAACCTGTCGATCAAGTATACTACGGGTTTCTCCTTAATGACAACTCCTCTGTTACCACTGAACATCATCTACAGTAATACTCTAGAAGGATCACAATACATTTACGTAGCTCGATACATGGAATACTGATGTACCTTCCAATAAGATGGTAGATCCAACTCATATTCAACACTACCTATCTACGGACAATCTTATAAGGGCCAATGTAATTCGGACTGATCTTCCCCTTCCTGACGAAATCTCATCCACACCTTCATTGTGTTACCTTTAGGAATACCCGCATCAGCCAATCTGAAACGTACCAAATCTCTACTCCCGATTATCTGGCATATTACTTCTGTCGACTCTGGGCTGCTACTAGCTTTCTTGAATAAGCTTCACCTTGTCACAACTTGCTGAATCATATCCTGGCCTATTAACTTAGTCCTCTCAAACCATCAAACCAACCCATAGGTGACCTGGCACTTCCTCCCATATAAGGCCCGTAAATGCCATCTGGAACTAGAATGGAGCTATTTATCGGAAACTCAATGAGCGGCAAGTGGATCATCCCACTACCTTTGAGTCAATAATACAGGTAAACAGCCCCGCAACATATTCTTCTAATTTCCTGAATAGTATGCTCGGCCTGCCATATCAGTCTGAGGTGTGAAATGTTGTGCTAAGTTTTTACCTGTGTCCCCAATCCCTCCTGAAAGAACGATCTCCAAAGTTGGCTGTAAATTGAGCTCCTTTGGTCTGATATAAATGGACGTGGGACTCCTCAGGAAGTTCTCACTTATCATCCCTGAATATATACCGCACATAACTTTCACAGAGAAAAAAAAAAGTATGCAGAATTAAGTTATTCCTGACTGGAAGAAATGGGCCGATTTCGTCAGCTTATCTACAATACCCATATAGAGTCATACTTCCGTTGCGTGCGAGTAAGCCTGTAATGAAGTCCATATTCATCATCTCCTCATTTTCCATGTTGTGATCTCTATCTCTTGTATAATCCACCAAAGGTTTTTGATGTTCGAATCTGACTTGTTGACCAATTCGAGCACTGAGCACAAACTCCGCTATGTCCCTTTTTCATGCCTCCCCACCAGTATAAGCATCTGTGTCATGATTACTTTTTTGGGACCCTGGGTGAATAGAATAACCGGGCAAGAAGTGTGCCTCTGCCCATAACCTGCCGTCGTAGGCCCCGCAATATCGGGTACACACAATCTCCTTCATATCGTACACTCCGTCAGTTGTACCTTAAATGGGGTCTTTTCCTTTTGAAGAGTTGCATCTCTATACTGTATATACCAGAATAGGTCCTCGTATGGTGTCTCTTACCTCGTCTATGATTGAGACTCAGCAACCTCGTCGAATAGAACTCCCTATCTTCGTGAATTAGCCAGACGGAACTCCAAGGCTGGAATAGCCGCTGAAGTCTCCCGAACCATCTCCCTCCTTCTGGTTGTACCTCTGCCAATCTACTACCCATTGACTTGCGCTAAGAGCATCTGCTACAAACATTCGCTTTCCCTGGATGAGTAAAATATCAAATCATATCTTTAGCAATTCTTACACCGCCTCTGTTCGTAATTCAGCTTTTTCTGTTTAAGAGATATATTGGATATCTTATGATCTGTATAGATTCCACATGACACCATATCAATAATGCCTCCATATCTTCACGGCAGAACACGACCGCTAACTCCAGATCGTGAGTAGGATAGTTTCTTTTCATGCTTCCTATATCGGAGGCATGGCTATAACTTTGTGGCCATGCTGTGCATCATACACATCCTAGCCAACACTGGAAATCATCACAATAATAACATATCCGGCTGGTCCCTCCGAAGAGTTAGGACTGGAGCTGTAGTCAAGTTGTCTTTCAATATCTGGAAGCTTCGCTCCAAGCATCATGCCACTGGAATTGGCTGCCTTTGAGTTAGCCTTGTCAGGCGTTGAATTAGCCAAATTTTCTTTCTACGAATCGCCTGTAATATCCTGCTAACCAAACCCCCGAAAGCTACGTACCTCCAGTAGGTGGTCGTAGGTCTGGGCCAAGTCTACCGCCTCAAATCTTCTCATATCTACTTGAATACATCAGCTCCAAAATTGCCCCCAGAATGCCACTGAGTCAACCATAACTTCGCACTTAGAAAACTTAGCATACAACTCCTTGGTGTTGACGCCCCCTAAGTACCGTCCTTAAATGGTCTGGCATGCCTCCTCTTCTGACGTGAATCGACCAGAATAATCGTCGAGAAATACAATAAACCAACATATCAAGGAATGGTTTAAACACTCGGTCATTAAATCCAGACACAACCGCTGGAGAATTAGTCAGCCCAAAGACAGCACTCCTAAAACTCATAATGCCCGTATCGGGTTTGGAATGCTCTTTGGAATAATCGCCTCCCTTACTCGCACCTAGGGATAACCTGACCGCAAGTCGATCTTTGAAAAACACTTATCACCTAAACTGGTCAAATTAGACGTCAATCCTTGGGAGGGGATCCCTTTCTTTGGACTGTTACTATTGTTCAGCTGCCTATATCTATACACATCCGCACCGCCCATCCTTCTCCTCAGACAAACATGTACCGGTGCCCCCAGTGACGACTGAGGCCTGATAACGCCCTTCTAACAAATCTCTTAATTGCTCTTCAATTCTTTCAACTCAGCGGTGCCATTCTAAAGGAGGTATAGATATAGGCTGGGGGGGGTTATTTGGCAGTACATCTCATAGTAAATTCTATCTCCCGTTCTGGAGGAAGGTCTGGAAATTTCCTCTGGAAACATCGGGAAATTCCATTATACTAACTACTAGGGACTGATTGAAGAGTGCTGTGCCTCATCCTTTAGTCATGCACCCGAACAAGATGATACATTAAGATTGTGGGAATAGGTATGGGTGAATTGGGAGGGAGGGGTGCGGGATGGATGGTAGGAGGTGGGGGGGAATGTTAAAGAGGGGATGGATTAATTGACTGGGACAGTGGGGAAGGGGGGTCGGATTTTAGTATTGTTAGGAGAGGAGGGGGGGTGGTGGAGGAGAGGAGGGGGGGGGGGGCTGGGTTGGGTGGGATGCGGGTGTTGCGGAGGGTGAGGGTAGGGAAGGGGGTGTGGGGGCTTATTGAAGTTTCCTTGTTTCCCCCTCTTCCCACCGGCCTTAAGTATAAATGAACTTACCTTTTCGACGATACTGTACTTCCCCTTCCATTCTATAAATATCGGGTTCCCTTGGAAATTGGGAAATCGAACTATCTTTCCTCTGCAATCAACATAGCAAACAATGCAGCCACCCAATCCATGCCCAGATAATATCAAAGTTACATATTTAACTCTATTTGATCTGCTACGGTACGACGACTCTATACAACCACTGAAACATTTTTATATACCGCGTAGCATGACATACTTCTCCTACAAGTGTAGCTACCGTCAATGGTTCTGTCACTCAGACCATTCCGATCCTTGTACAACGAAGGGAGATTAAATGATAAGTGGAACCTGGTTCTATTATGTCATACACACACTTTCGGGAGAAAAGTGATTAATGTACCTGTGATAACATAGGTGACGCCTCCCTGATCATTGCCTACTATCAAACATATAGAAACGGTTCGCGGGACTGCTAGAACTGTAGCTTCCACCACGTCCTCTACACCACAGTCCAAAAAGCCTGCTGGCGCCTGAATACCCTGCCCCATCGGACGCATAGCCACAGACGTAGAACCAGGCCATGGACCCAGTAGGTTGTGCGATCCACCTGCACTACCTCTAATGTGACACCCCTCATAGTATGACCCTGACTGCCGCACGAAAAAACTGCCACTTGTAGCCCACTACATCCCCAGGATGGGACCTACCGACAACGAGAAGCACCGAGGCAAAGTTGGCCTCGTACGGCTCAAACCCCTGCCCATCTGTGACCCTGACATCCTAGAGCCTGACCAGCTTCTGAATAGCCCGTACGATCGCACCCCCTACCCTAGAACATGGGGGTGCACTGTGTTCTGGCTGGGAAGAAATCTAACATGCTGCTGAACTGCCCGCCTCGAAACTCATCAGGATAACCTTCGATCTAGCCCTCTTATGCTGGCCTCTATTATAATCTCTATCTGCTGACTCCCCTGTGCCGATCCTCTACCCCTGTGCATTGCCTGCACCCGAGCAATGTCCATAACCTTGCTGAAGAGTTACCCCGACATACAACCGTCAATCAGATAAAGATCCAATCCCCTCACATAACGATGTACCCTGTCTGCCATATCAGCCACAATAGTAAGCGCATGCCTTAGCACTGAATCAAACTCGAGCTTATACTCTCTCGAACGCTCCTACCATTCTGCCTCAAACACAAGAAATCTAGCAACTCTAGCTCGCTTCCTTCAGATCGCTGGAGGCAGAAGTGGCCCTGGAAGCCTCCACAAATTCTTCCCTACCGTCTGGAGGAGCACCCTCACCCCTTAGATCCCTTCCCAAGACTCATACCATTAATAGCTACATCCATCCCCTCAAATGATACGTAGCCAACTCAACAAGACTATCGGTCTCCGAGCTTGATGATCCTCAATGTCACGCGCATCTAAACGAAGAAACTCTTGCTGATCATCCTGGGGCCTTGACCCAAAGAATTCTGGATGATTACAACTTAAGAAGTGATCGAGCCCTTAGCATAGATCTGTCGCATGACAACTCCTATGTTCCTGCCTGCGAGCCTGACCCGCCACTATCTATTTCCGCAATTGACCCCGCATCTCTCATGGCCCTATCCCCTCCGCCCCTTGCGTATGAGATTGAGGTTCAGGTTCTGGGGCCCTCTGGGGCTGGTGGTGGTGTCCCCCGAAAGGAGTTGTTGCTTGCTCTAATATCCTCTAGCGGTGCGGTGAGCAGAGCTCTTTTCCGACTGGCACAATACCAGGCATAGACTGTGGCATCAGGCCTAGTAACTCTCCTGGTCTGACTATTAACTTTCCTGCAACCTATTGCCCTTCTGTCGGTTGTCGCTTTTCCTTTGGAGGAATAAATGAAAACCTAGGGATTCGTTATAGAGGGATTTTCCGTTATATACTCTAGTCGCACGATCTAGAAATAAGAACAGATACATCCTAAATGTCCCTGTAGCTTCCCTCCGTTTATAAGTGTGGTGCAACAACACACCCCCGATAACCAAGACTCTACTAACACTGTCCTGTATACCCGTCCGAGGCAAGAACCGCTCTGATACCACTTGTCAAGACCCAAAACCCATGGGCGGACTAGTGCCTCCTTTTGGACACTGCACATACAAACCTATAAAGTATGACCAACTGAAACAAGTAACCCTATGAATTAATCAAATCAAGCCCCCAACCAAATATATATATAAGTGGAATGTCACATCAGGAGTCCTAACCATTCAACCTAACAACATACACGACCGCAATGCCCCCCTTAATCCAAAGCATAATAGCATATACCATCGCCGACAAGGCTGCCACTACACAATACATAATGATTACGCAGCCGACAATGCTACCCTTTATACAAACGACATCCCAACAAACCATGTCCAGACATTATCCAAACAAAATATACAACCCCCACGATATCTACCGACCTCTAATAGTATAGTAATTAAACTCGAGGGACAGGGCCCCGCGCCATAACCCATAGACAGCAAGAGACTACATACAAGTTAGTTACCCAATGACTGGGCTCCGAACAGTGGATCTCTTCCAACAGCAGCAGAATTATAATCCTAGGCGGAAGATCACCGACTTAGCGTCTACAATCACACTGCGGGCATGAAACGCAGCGCCCCCGAGAAAGGGGGTCAGTAAACGGACAATTTACTGATATGTAAAAGCATAAGGTAAATATGACCCAGATAACCACAAGAATAAGTCGAAATAAGATATCGTTCACACATGTACTTTTTAAGTGAAAATCATGCATATCTTTAACATATAGGATGCCAAGCTTCCCCTGTAAGGGACTCGGCCAAATCAATCATCACCATCTCCGTCATCATCATCATCATAACCATCCTCATCACCAATCATTATATATAATATAACTATCCCGGCCCCTGCTGTGATGAGCCTCGGTGGACATATGCAAGAAACTCCGCCGAACATTACCCTTACCTACCCGCCTGGGACTCGGTGAATGATAATGACTCTATGCACTAGTACAGAATATTATGAGCAACCATATGCAGTAAATCATTTCTTATAACTCAAGTAGAACAATCAAATTGACCATCAAGGATATTACCAAAGAATTAACGTTTTACAAGATTATAAACCCTTAATACATATGGACACCATAAAATCTCAATGACTTCTAAGAAGCACTACCATATATGAGAAATCACTATCACCATAGCCTTAGACAATCGCTGATATATAAAGGTTCTTGTGGAAGTAGAATATACGTCACCTAGACCTCTAAGAACTAAGGGGTATCAAATCTGTCAGTTATTTGCTCATTTTTAAAAGTCCTGCCAAACAAAAGAATGAAAGGATAGCGTTTTACATACCGTATAGTCAGCCTGCACGTCAATATGTACTGCTCAAGTATTAATCTATAACAAGCACCTCGGGCCGCATTCGATCAACTCATCACGCTTTTACATACTTATTGTAAGGTAACTAATAATCTAACTAACGAAAATCCGGCAGCACTTCCCCTTTTTCCTTACTTTTCGCCCAATCCGACAACAACCAAATTTTACAGCAATACAACACAACACATATACCCAAGATCATATTAACAACCAGCCTCCCCCAAAACAGTTCCCATTTTGGCAACCTTGTAACGAAACAAGCAACGACTCACGAGCGTAACTCATTTTATAATTCGCACACATCTCTGTGTTGGTGTTAATTAACATATACATAACACCAAACAGAATTTTTCGCAGTTTGGCTTTAATCAAAACAGCCCAAACACTAACATAACACCACTAGCATCCGATCATGGTTCTTTTCATACATTAGGCACATTCATAACTAAAACAAAATTCCCAAGCTAACTGTTCACGCCCCCCTTCTACATTAATGGCGATTAAACAAAGGTATCTAAGGGAATTACACACCAATGCAAAGAGATTACTAACCAATTTCTTTGCAGCTGCTGGCCAAGAGTTTCACCATGTCTGGTTTTTTCTCCATTTCCATGGCTTGTTCAAGTCAAGTGGTTGAACGAGGATGATAATCACTTGCAAATCATCTCACTACAATCATTTAACAATATGAATGGGCAGCCCACCACTACCAGCTCCACTAAGTCATCTTCCAATCTGCTTTCTTTTTATACTTATAATATGAGTGGAGGCACCCACCACTACACATGGTTTCCACTAGGCACTCCCCAATCATGTTTCTTTTACTTTGCCTTGAGTGGTGGGGCCCACTCGATAAATAAAATCCTAATCAACCACTATTATCCCACCCTTAAAGTTTTTTCCCATCACCCCTAATTAACCCCACACTTACAGTAATGGCCCTATCACAGCCATAATTAATCTCATACTTAAATTAAAAAAACCTGGGAACTTAAATAAATCTTCAGTTCCCAAACTTAACATCTCATAGTTCATGACGCGCACTACGTATAAAAATACGAGGCATAACACTTAAGTAAATCAAGAAGATAACGTCCATGATTGTCCTCTTCCAGATTACCTAAATAATCCTTAAGACTACCTAAGGCTTAGATCATGTTCACATAATCAACCATCTTCCCTAACTATAGTCATTCTTAAGACTTATCTATAGAAGTTACGAAGTGACCATTACTATGACCCCTTCACACCTTAGCTAGACAACCCTTAATTACTCTAGATAAGTACTTATTCATTTAACATGCTTTCTTAACTTAAGTCATTATTCTTCTATGTCATTTAACACGTCATTCATCACATACGGACCATTCAAAGTAATGGGTCTTGGACAAGACCCTGGGACTCTAACTACACCTTCAAAGCCTATTGTCATATCTAGAAGCGTCCATACCACCTACCTCAACTTCATAGAACTTCTCTAATGTCATACGTGATCCCATATTATGAAACTAGACAATAACTGACTAGACCAGATCTCTATCCATTGAATCCGTGTTGCTAAGCCTACTCCGATGAGGTAGTTCTACTTACCACGGGTAGAACTAGGACACATCTCATGTAGGTACTGGGTAAAGGAATATGAAATGATTTTATGAACCTAGTCTCATTCTGCAAGTAAGCGAATACATTATACTCTAGTCCCGTCTCAATAGAGCTTACTTCTCATAACATAATCAATCGTTGCAGCCTTTGTTTCTCATAGAGATTGACAATAAAGGTCACATTAATAGGTGCTCCTTATCTATTTTCGTAAACTAATCACATTCACCCTACCAAAAGTCCACTCACTAGTGGCTTAAACCCTTTAAATGGCGACGAAGATAGCTCCTTAAATAACTTCCCTAAGTACGGTATGGTGCCATTCTCGCCAACCAACCCTAATTACATTTTATCCTTTACATGAGGATCCAATACGAATCTTCGAACTTCCAACATTCATAACCTATAACCTAGGTTTTAAGGTTTTCACATACATGACCCCTTAACATCAGCTAAGTCTCACATTCATTCATTCTCATACATGACAAAGGGTGCACTAAGACTACCTAGTCCAACATCTCATACTCACAATATCATTATACATGTATCAAGACGGACCAATCTCAACAAACAAACACACATTCCTTACCATATTCCATATAGATATCATTCTTTGAAGAACTTAGGATTACCCTTATCATCAATTAGTCATCCTACATTACTGATTCATCTTAATATAACCCTCACAACTCTAGCGTAAGTAGGAACAATCAATGTATCAACATTAAATTACCATTAAGCACATGACATGATATACAACTACAAGAAAATGGACCACTTGAGAAGGGAAAAATGGTCCCTAAAAGTGTGATTCTGGTTCCTAAAGGTCAATAGTGAGCAAAAAAATCTGGTCGCGATCCGTCCCTAAAGGCTTCGTCGCTAATGATTATTAGAGAAGAGAAATTATTGTCGGTCCTAAAAGAATATTAGTGACTGGATTATATTTGGTCCCTAAATTTCTTATAAGGACTATAAATCTAATCCCTAAATAATTTTTAGGGACCATAAATTTGATCCCTAAATTAGTTTTAAGGGCTATAAAATCTAGTCCCTAATGAAAGATTAATTAGCGCCTAAAATCCTTTTGTGACCAGATTATACCAGTCCTAAAAAGTCATTTAAGATTTAATCTAGTCCTTGAAATTCGTTTCCTCTCATTTATTTTGTAAAATTATATAATTATTACTATATATAACTACATTCACATCCACTAAATTAACAATAAATTCACTGTTGTATATACAAATATCAACAACGACAGTTAATTACAAAAATATGTTATGAAAGAAAATTTTGTAACTCTGTAAATGGGATGCATATATATCAAGGTACTCTCTACAAAACCTCTTAAAATCTATTCTTATATTATTAGAAATGCCCTGGTAAATGATAACCTATTTCTCTACTTGGATGAAGTCTTCAAAATCACCATCTTGTCCTGTAATAAAAACTCGTTAAAACCTGCAAATATAAAAAGTACGAATCAATTAAAAATTATGAATATCAGATTAAGTATATAATATATGACACAAATGTAGAGGAAAACCTGCATATGCATATGTTCTTCTTCTTCAAAGCATGTCATGTTTACATATCCTCCAATAATATTTTTCTTCAAATAAACAGTAGCATAAAACATTGTGTGGCAACCATTTATACTTTTTCATAGTCCTCAGGTAGGTAAATGAAATACATTTTAGAACTTGTCAATTAGCTCCTACAAAAAATCAATATATATGTTAGCATTTACTTAATGCAGAACTTAAACATAAAATGCAAATTCATGGCATTTGATAGTAATTAAAGTCACCCAAACACTTGGAGAAACCACTTTTTTCTTTGCCTCTTCAATAACTTTAATTAGAAGATAGAGTCAAGGTTTTACTGACCTTATAATCATAATTTGAGAGCATTATATCGAGAATATTAAAAAAAATAAGACAAGATATTATACACAATCTACTAATATCTTCAAATATTCAGCATAATAGTTTATTTAAACATAACATCATTATTAAGTATTCCAACAACTATGTTCCTTGAGAAGAATTTACTTGAACTGAGCAAAGAAACCAACAAAGTCAGAATAAAGCAAAAGAAGAAGTTATGAAGGAATTATCAAAAGTAACTAAAATGAATTTAGATTCTTTCTCATAATAAAGTCCAAATGAATATTTTTATCATTATTATTATTACATCACCTGAAGAAGTTTTCATTAAAATTATAGCCTAGTTGCTGGGAAATACATAATTTTTTTTTGTCGACCATACTTATAAATATGCCCTACAAATCATGACTAAAAAAAAGATGTCAGAAATTTCATAACTGTACCAACCGTCTAGCAATCTCATAGTCATAACAGAAAATCTCTCAATTTAGGCACAAATAATGCTAACTATGTTCAGGGTTTACTCTTATAAACTTGAGTAAATTGGATCATATCACTTTTTTCTTAGAATTTAGAAATAGTTATAAGTAATTTGTTTCAACATAAAAACAAAGACAATAGTTTTCTCTAAGTTATCAAATAAAAAGGGATAAATAACTTGCCCATATTCTGCCTTCAAGGTATAGTTCAGGCAGAATACAAAAAGTCTCCATTTACATATACATAAGAAGGAATAGATAGGTGAAGGGAACAAACAATTCATTTAATAAATCTATGATGCTTTGATTCTCCCAAAATATTGCCACACTACTGCCATATTCCCGAAAATACACTATCATTGAAGTATTCGATACATATTCATAAATATTATTGAAGAGTCCGAGCAACATAACACGAAATAACTTATAAAAATAGAAATATCACAATTTAAACTAAAATAATTTCACCTAAAGAATTTTATGGATTATAATACCTGGAAGTGCAAACTTGCCAATACATACTGTAACATATATGAAAATTTTAAAATCTCCACTGTATCCTCCTTTAACTATAAGTCATACATTCATTCAAATATTTTTTGATAGGTATAGATAATACTAACTTTGTTCAATACCTTTATTGTGGACTTTAATATTGAGAGTTATATGAAAAGAAAAATTCAAAATTTTAATAAAAAACATAATAAGTGGTAGGGAAACAATATTCATGAAAGAAAATAAATGGAATTACAAGATTATAGGGAGTAATATCCTTAGAAAAGACTGTAATTGGAAACATTACCTATACTTATACCACAAAGTCAGTATTGAAGGAGAACACATATAGACGTCATCTTCTAGTACGAACACACACCCCCCCCCCCCCCCCCCCCCCCCCCCCCTTTGTTTTTGTTTTTTTTTGTTTTTTTTTTTTTTGTTTTTGTTTTTTTTTGTGTTGTTTGTTTTTTTTTGTTTTTTGTTTTTTTTGTTTTGATTTTTGGTTTTTTGTTTTTTTTTTTTTTTTTTTTTGTTTTTTTGTTTTTTTTTTGTGTTTTGTTGTGTTTTTTGTTTTTTATTTATTTTGTTGTTTTTTTTTGGTTGTTTTCTTTTTTTTTTGTTTGTGTTTGGTTTTTGTTTGTTTTTTTTTTGTTTTTGTTTTTTTTTTTTGGTTGGTATGGTTTTTTTTTGTTTTTTTTTTGTTTGATTTTTCTTTTTGTGAGGTTTTATTTTGTGTGTTTTGTGTTTGTTGTTTTTTTTTTTTTGTGTTTTTTGGGTTTTTTTTGGTATTTTGTTGTGTTTTTATTGTTTCCCAACCCCCCCCGCCCCCCCCACCCCCCCCCCTACCCCCCAGGCTCCCCCCCCCACGCCCTCCCGACGCCCCCGCCCCGCCCCGTCCCCCCCCCCCCCCGCCGATCGACGTTAAAAGAAAAAGAACATTCTCTGCTATGGGGGAAGCTTCGTTTGAGAAAAATAAAGTAGGTTCATTAGTCATTTGAAACAAATTCAATATTAAGAGAAGAACAAAAGTGAAGAGTTTAACCGTAAAACTATAAGCCATTTTGGACTCCAATGAGTGATCATCGAGATTAACAACTAATAAATATGATAATCAAAATCACAATCAACTTCTAATGAAAAATATAGCGAATTTAAAATATTTTTTTCTACCCCAGCCAATCATTATAAAAACTTGTTGCATCAAATTCACAAATGCATACCATATGGATCAAGCAGAAATTTGTCAAGCAATAAACTTGTCACGACCCAAATCAGGGACGCGACTGGCACCCACATTTACCCTCTATGTGAGCGAACCAACCCTCTAACCTTAACATTTCAAGATCTATCAACAGAAATCATGCGGAAGATTAAACCATTATAAAAACAATTCAATACTATTATTATTATCCCCAAAAAGAAAACATTCCCCTTTGGAAGTCTCATCACAAAACATCTATCTCAAATTACTAAAACCTAGGATTATTCTAAGCACAAATACTAAAAAAGCTAGTCCATGCCGAAGTTCCAAGGCATCAAGACTTGAAGGAAGAGACCCAGTCCCAGCTAGACGCATAGCTCAACCCTGAATTTCCGATGAGTGAATACTCTATATCTGCTGTTGAGTTGAAGTTGACCGAACGTTTGCTGCATTACACAATAACAACGAGGCAAACATAAAAGTATGGGGTCTACCACCCACGTACTGAGTAGATACTCGGCCCAACTCAAAATAGGGAACATTATATATCAATAATAATGTAAATCAACTACAATACTCAACATGTAGCAATAACAACAATGAATTCATCATTAACTACCCGAGTTCACACATGAGTCTCAAGCCTCATACCATACTCTTTTGGGAATTAGTTCATTAAGATTTCAGTTTTCATTATCTTCAATATTCATTATCTTTCTCCCTTGTTCGGTACGTGACACTCCGATCCTCTATTTCTATCCTGGTGCCGGAAACTGGCACTCCGATCTCATTCTAATCCTGGTACCGGAACGTGGCACCCGATCCATTTATCCTATCTTGGTGTCGGAACGTGACACTCCGATCCTCATTTCTATCCTGGTACCGGACCGTGCACCCTGATCCATATACTATCCTGGTGGTCGGCACGTGACACTCCGATCCTCATTTCTCTAGTCCTGTACCGGAACGTGCACCCGATCCCCTAATTCATCAAGCCTTCTTTCATACTAAGCATCATCATTCTCATTCTAGATATATCAATGAATTAGGGTTCCTTTCAAGATTTGGGATTCAATAACTTCTCAATGCTTTGTTTAATTCATCACAATTTTATAATCATAATCATGCAAGCATACAACAATTAAGCACATAGCAGGGTACAATATATCACCACATAATATTCACTATTAAGAGTCACTACGAATATCGTCACATAAACCATAACCTATCCCCTCCAACCGAGGAATTGAATCACAAGCTATCTTCTTCAAAATCTAGCTAATCCTCATTCGTCTCTCTCTCTTGCTCGATTCTCTCTCTCTGTGCTGTTCTTTCTAATTTTCTTTTTATTCAAACCCTCTTCTTTTACCCTAAATTACTATAATTAAGGATAAAAGAGGGCAATAATAACCCCACTAATTAACTTAAGGTTACCACGGAAATCTTTTAACCGCATCTTTATAATTAAAGCAGGATGTGTAGTAAAAAACGTTCCCTTAAAAACGGGTAAATAAAAATCCGAAACCCGAACTGGGATTGCGTAGCCCGGGATCCGTCAGCGCCTGCGACGGTCCGTCCTGCTGTCCAGTCCGTAGCAACAAGGACTTTGTTTTAAGTGGATGGCCTGTACCGGGCCGTCGAGCCTGCAACGGTCCGTCCTGCCACATTTTTCCGTCACGACGTTCAGAGAGTCGATTTGTCAGTACCCAATTTCAGTTTTTTCTAGTGGTTTTTGAAACGACAACCCTCCCCGGAACGGTCCGTCGTGCTTGACGGTCCTTCGTGGCAACCTCCTTACACCTCTGCCAGTTTTTCCAAAATAAAATCTGTTGCTCAAACGACTAACAGTCCTTACAATAGATTACCAATTTACCCATCGTTTCGTCCCGAACGATCACAAGAGGAAAGCAGTGATAAAAGGATATATACCGTGAATCCGGTAAACATATGTGGGTATTTTTCGGGTTGTATATACTCCGCCTCCTTCTCCCCAAGTAGGCCTCTTCAAAACCTTCGATTCTTCCATTGAACTTTTGATGGATGCATCTCTCTCGTCTCAACTTGCGAACTTCTCGATCAATATACACTGGTTCCTCGCTTCATAAGTCAAGTTCTTCTCATCCACAACACTGAGTCCCAACGGAAATGGTAGTTTTCCATCTCCATGGTTCTTTCAACATGTAACAGATGAAATACCGGATCACTTCCGGCGAACCGCCCTGGGGGCAAGGCTATTCATAAGTCCACCTCCCTATGTCTCTTTAGTACCTCAAATGGTCCAATATACCTTGGACTTAGCTTACCTCCTTTTACCAAACCGCATCACCCCGTTCATGGGTGAAACCTGCACAAGACCTTGTCACCTTCCCATGAACTCCAGTCTCCTAACCTTCCGGCTGCATACGCCTTTTTTTGTCTACTTTGCCACTTTGCGCCGCTAGAACTTTTCTTGAAATGCCCTTCACCTTTTCTAACTAATCCCTCAAAAGATCGGTACCCCCAAGGTCCTACCGCGAATGCATCAACCACCATGGAGATTACACCTCCTGCCCAGTACTGCCTTCAAAATGGAGCCATATCAATACTGGAGTGATACATAGTGTACGAAAACCTCTGCCAAAGGTACGAAGCTATCCAATGCCACCAAACTCTATCACGCTGCGCGAAGCATATCCTCCAACACTGAATCGTCGTTCGCGTCATACTGCCATCGGTCCTGAGGATGGAACGCGGTACTAAAGGTCCAACCTGTACCCAATTCTCAATGGCAATGTTTTCCAAACTTAGAAGTAAACTGCGTAACCTATCTGATTATGGATATTGGAACCCCATGCAATCGAACGATTTCTGAGATGTAGATTTTTGCTAACTTCCTCTGCATTGTAAGTCACATTGACCAAATGAAATGAGCAACTTAGTCAATCTGTCACAATTACCCAAATTGAATCAACTTCCCCAGTGGGTCTTTGGAAGACCAACCACAAAGTCCATTGCATGCTCTCCAACTTCCATTCAGAGAATGGGCATTCTTTTGAAGTGTTCCTGCCGTGCCTTTGTGTTCATTTTCACTTGTGACAGTTTGGACACTTGGCGAATAAAGTCAACAATATTGCTCTTCATTCTCTTCGCACAACCAAAGTGTTGTTTTAAGGTCTCGATACATCTTGGTTGCCCCGGATGTATAAATACCTTGAACTATGACTTCTGCCAGAAAGTGTTGATCAAATCATCAAATGCGGGTACCATACCTTCCCTAATCCTCACACAGCTTCCCGCGATTGTTTGCTTTCCTTACCTCTCCCCAACACTTATCTCCGGATTTCTCCTTAGTTTCGCCATCCATCAAACTTTTTTCCCTAATCTTGTCAAGACAAGAATCTTTGACTCCACACTATCCCACATCCTCCTCTCGATTTTACTTCCACCTCCATCAAGTCGTTAGCCCGAGTCTGAACCCTCTCTAGGCCAATGGCGCTAAGGCTTGCAATGAGCTAGACTTCCCATGCCCCGACTTCTACTAAGGCATCGGCCCACAACATTCGCCTTCTCCCGATGATCCAAAATAATGAGGGTCGTAGTCCTTCAGTCGTTTTCCATCCACCCCTTTGCCTCACGTTCAAATCTTCTGAGTAAGACATACTGAAGGCTCGATGAGCCGTGTAGACCTCACACTTAACCTAACCCATATAAAGAGTGTCTCATTGCTTTAATGCAACACTACCGCGTGCCAATCTCCAAGTCTTAGTTGATTATTTCCGTTCATGGAAAGCGGGGAGCGTGGTTTTGTCACAGCTTGGTGTCCTTTTTCGTGTGTCGCATAAAAGCAAATCACGTTCTTCCTTGCATTACACTGCCCCAAACCCGAATAGTCTGCATCACAATAACAATGAAAGTTTCTTACACTCACCGTCAAGGTGAGGATAGTTGCGGTAAGTCCAAAAAAGTCTTAACTTCTGAAAGCTTTCCTTCCATCACATTCATCTGACCATACAAATGGCACATTTTGCTTAGTCAATTCGTCAATTGGGAAGCAAATAGAAGAGAAGTCCTTGAAAAGCGCGGAGTAGCTAGCTAACCCAACAAAACTCCGTATTTCTGACACTTAGTGGGTCTTACCCAATTCTTCACTGTCCTCAATCTAGAAGGATCTACCTCACTCCCTCCTTCAAACCACTTTTCCCCAAGAAGGACACTGCATCTAGCCAAACTCACACTTAGAGAACTTGGCGTAAAAGCTTTTTCTCCCTCAACGTTGCCATACCATTCTCCAAGCTCCTCATTTCCTTCTTACTCTTGGAGTATATCAGTATATTCATCATCACTAAAAACACGTCATCCAAGAGTCCAAATCGGCTTAAATATCCCGTTCATCAAGCTCATGAACGCGCAGTGCGTTCGTAAGACCAAAAGACCATCACCACAAATTCGTAATGTCCCTAACCTTCGTCGAACAGCAGTCTTTGGCACATCCGTGCCCGTATTTTTTTTTCAATTGATGATAACCGGATCTCAGTCAATCTAGAGAAGAACACAAGCCCTTTGTAATTGATCGAACAAGCATCAATCGAGGAAAGGGATACTTGTTCTTTATAGTCACCTTGTTCAACGGCCGTTAGTCCTATGCGCATCCAAACTCCCATCCTTCTTCTTCACAAACAAAACCGGAGCACCCCAAGGAGAGCACTTGGTCTAATGAGCCCTTGCTCACAACTCTTGAAGTTTAGCCTTTTAACTCTCTTAACTCCGCGGGAGCCATTCTATACGGGGTATAGAAATGGGGCGTGTTCCGGTTCAGATCTATACAGAAATTCAATATCCTCATCTGTGGCATCCAGAAGATCTGCAGGGAACAGCATCAAGAAACTCAACGGACCACCGCAACCGACTCAATCGAAGGTACTTGGGTATGTCATCCTTGAGATGTGCCAAGAAAGCTAAACACCTTTACTAACCATTTTCTTAGCACGAAGAAATGAGATGATACTCCCCTGATTGGAAGTGTAGTCACCCCCACACACTGAACGGATCTGTCCCATGCTTGGCCAATGTCACAGTTTTAGCATTACATCCAATATCGCAAAATTTGGAAGAAGCCCAGTCATACCAGAATTACATCAAAGTCCAACCCATTTGCTTATAAATAACCAAATCTAACATAATTGTTTCTCCCCACAAATTCAACCAAACCAAGACCTATGTACTTTTCAACTACCACAGAC
Source organism: Solanum habrochaites (assembly GCA_027704765.1). Classification (NCBI taxonomy): domain Eukaryota; kingdom Viridiplantae; phylum Streptophyta; class Magnoliopsida; order Solanales; family Solanaceae; genus Solanum; species Solanum habrochaites. The sequence goes on along the minus strand of JAKWJA010002500.1, from coordinate 34,764,860 downwards.
TCACCCACCGTGTAGAACCACGATAGGTCATGTCAAGTATTCACCAATGCAATTTTTAGACCATTAGCAAATGATGAAGATACATATGAAACGTGGAGCCAGGGAATCAAATAAATACAGATTGCCATGCAATCACAAACCAAAAGATACCTGTGATAATAGCATTCAACGCCTCCGCTTCAGATCTCCCAGGGAAAGCGTAACAATGGCCCTATCGTTTTGTCTTTTCCATTGCCCCTACCATGTTGCGTAGTAGTGGCCCATTTTGCCCATCACCTCTGCCGTTGTGATGACCACCATTACCTCGACCGACCTACGTCCTCCAGAAAAGCGGCCTCTCCATGACCACCTCTACCTCTATCTAGTGGGGTTCTGTAACTCTGGTTTGGAACAATACCTCTTGATGTGTCCACCCATCCCACTCCTTAACTCTCGGGGTTCATCCAATAGGTCTCCCTCGGAGTATTGTTTGACGTTCTGAGGTGGACCCCCCAACTACAGTCTGTGTGAGACTGAATTGGTCCGACTTGAGTAACCTCGGGAGGCTCTGTCCTCTATAGTGAGACCATTAACCTCGGCTCCACCTTTGAAACCTTTTCGATTGGTCGATGTCGTGGTGAAGTTTCCTGGCTTCACTCCTTCACCTCTATCACAAAGTCTACACCTCTTGGAAGGATGTTGCCGTAGCCGCTTTACCCCCCTGTAAGGCTGAAATCCGCAACCCTGACCTCAACCCCTTCACAAAACGGCGAATCACGTTTTGTGGACTGAAACTCTCAAGTTGGGTGCGTATGCTAATAAGTGCGCGAACTTTAGCCTCATACGCGTTCACTGTCTCCTCCTGCTCTAGACTCGAACTCGTCCCTTTTTTTCTATCTCTCAAAGTCCTTGGATATACGTCTCCTAAACAGAGTAGAGAATGATTCCAAAGAACACAGTCATAGGTGGTGGCCTCTGTTGGTTGCAACTCAACTGTGACCGCCACCACATTTTTTGCGTTCCCTTGAAACTATAGCTCACGAACTAACGCCAAACCGTCTACTATACCCATCTGTTGTAGCTCTTACAATCAACCAGCAATCGTAGCATCCTCTGATTCTTCGCGCCCTTAAAGACTGGAGGTTTTTAATTTTCAAGAACTTACTGAAAAGTTCATGCTGATCTTTGTCATAATAGTCCAGTAGTCAACGTGAATGTGTGCCTATTCCCAATGATGGGCATTCCATGCTGGGAGCCCTAGTTAGCGCCGCATGTCCGTACCTCTGAAAACCGAGGTGTTTGGCTGCAGTAAACCACTGGAGGTGCCCTGACCCTGATCGTGGATAACCCCTAAGATAAGCAAGTACTGGTTGATCATCTCTGGGGTAGGTTGGGGTGGGCATTCCTGATTCTGCCCTTGTCATTCTCCCCCTTCCTCCCCCGCTCTTCTTATTACCTACCTTCCTGGTCTGTGGAGGAGTCACCGCCCTATTATCAGAGGGGCTAGGTGCTTGTCCTCTTCCTCTAGAGACTTCCTCCCACGACCTCTCCCACGTCCGTCTTGCCGTTCCTTCCTCGAGCTACAGCCCCAGTGGCTGGCTTTTCAGTCCGTTTCTTGTCTTTCCGTTGTTGCGGCTGGTGGGGCGGTCTTGCTCTCTTTTCTAACCATCTGCGAAATAGAGTGAAGATGGTCAATACCAATTCTATCGCCCAGATAACCAATTGGACTCAAGTATAAGCACAAAGAGAATGAAAGAGTGATAATTTTCTAAAGTCTATAGCTCTCAATGAAAGTAAAAGGCGTCCCCTATCTAACCGTTCCTTAAGACTCTACTAGACCTGTGTCTATGTGGATAGACCAATGAACCTAATGCTTGATACCAAGTTTGTCACGACCCAAATCAGGGACCGACTGGCAACCGCACATTTACCCTCGCTATGTGAGCGAACCAACCCAGCTAAACTTACATTTCAGATATATCACAGAAATATGCGGAAGACTTAAAAAACTCATTAATAAAAACAATTCAATACTATATTCTTATCCCCAAAATCTGGGAAGTCATCATCACAATAAGAACATCTATCTCAAATTACTTAACTAGGAATGTCTAAGAACAAAATAATAAAAAAGCTAAGCTAGTCCTGCCGGAAGTTCAGCATCAAGACTTGAAGAGGAAGACCCAGTCCAAGCTTAGACGCATTAGGCTCACCCTCCCGAAATTTCCGATGAATTTAGACTGGCTAATCTGCTGTTGAGTTTGAAGTTTACAGAACGTTTTGCTGCTTACAACAAATCACAAAGAGGAAACATAAAAGTAGGGTCAGTACAACCACACGTACTGAGTAGATCTCATCGGCCAACTCGAAATGGGAACATATATATTCAATAATAATGTAATCAACTACAATACTCAACATGTAGCATAACACACATGAATTCCTCATAACTACAACCGAGTTCACACATGAGGACCAAGCCTCAATACCTAGCTCTTTTGGGAATTAAGTTTCATTAGATAAGTATATTCATTTCTTTCAAGATTCCTTATCTTTCTTCTTCCTCTTGTGTCGTACGTGCACAATCCGATCCTCTATTTCTATCCTGGTGCGGAACGTGGCACTCTTCCGATCCTCATTCTATCCTGGTACCCTACCGGTAAACGTGGCACCCGAATCCATTTATTCTATCCGGGTCGGACGGGCACTTTCCCATCCTCAATCTTCTATCCTGGTACCGGAACGTGGCACCCATCCATATTACTATCCTGGTGTCGGAACGTGACACTCCCGCCGTATCCTCATTCTAGATTCTATCCTGGTACCGAACGTGGCAACCCGATCCCCTAATTCATCAAGCCTTCTTTCATACTAAGGGCATCATCATTCTCCATTAATAATATATCAAGTGGTATTAGGTCTTTCAAGATTTGGGATTCATAACTTTCATCATGCTTTGTTAATTCATCACATTTTATAATCATAATAATCATAGCAAGCATACTAACATTAAGCACATAGTCAGGTTTACAATACTATCAACACATGAATATTTCACTATTAATAGTTCACTACGAATATCGTAACTAAACCATAACTAACCTATACCTCCACCGAAGAATTGATATCAAGCACAGCTATCTTCTCAAAATCCTTGCTATCCTCTTCCGTCTCTCTCTCTTGATCGATTCTCTCTATCTCTTGCTGTTCTTTCTATTTTTCTTTAGTCAAACCCTCTTCTTTTACCCCTAATACTATATAAATTACGATAAAGATGGCAAAATAACCCACGTAATTAACTTAAGGTTTACCTCTTTTACCCCCAAGTAATTCCGGCCTTTAAATATTAACCCTCAAATCTTTATAATTAAGGAAAGAATAGTCACAAACGACCCTTAAAAACGTGTAAAGAATCCGACGACCACGACCTGGGATTGCGTAGCCCGTGACGGGCCCGTCGCGCCTGTGCACGGTCCCGTCCTGCTGTCCGTCGTATGCCACAGAAACTCTTTTTGAGTGGGATGGCCGTGAGGCCGTCCGCCTGCGACGGTCCGTCCTGCCCCTGCCGTCACGACGTTCAGAGAGTCGATTTCACAGACCCCCCAATTTCAGATTTTCTAGTGTTTTGAAACGACACTCCACGACAGGGTCCGTCGTGCCCGTGACGGTCCGTCGTGGCCTCCTTCACATCTGCCAGTTTTTCCAGAATAAAATCTGTTGCTCAAAACGACTAAACAGGTCGTTACAAAACTATTACCAAGTGAAGTTGTAATTTTGATTCAATTGCAAAATTCAATTCTAGTTAAGTGGTGTCTCTCCCACTAAAACAGTTTGTGGGATCATTAAGGACTAGTTATTGATCAGTTTAAGGAGCGTAATTAGTCTCTTCGTCATTTTATAGCATAAAATTGAGAATTAGGGACCAAAAGGATATCTGGTCCAAACAAGTATGCTTCTAGAGACCAAATTTTTATCTAGTCACGATATGGTGGTCCCTAATAACAATTTTTCTTGTAGTGTCCTAACATACATAGAAAGAACACATTCTTTCACATTACTTCATATATAGATAGATATGCTCATAATTCACATATATCAACTACACTAATCATCTTAATACTTCAAGTAGTGCCGACAAGGCCATGATCATCATAATACATAAAGTAAAGCCGACAAGGCCACATCAATTGCAAGTAAAGCACATAGCACCGCTACATAAAATAAAGAGAATTAGGTAATCATACCACCAATCCATTCTATGCATTTCAATCCATGGCTAAATCATCCAATTCAATATCATAAGGCCCTTACCCATGGCCATAACCAATAATTCAATACATAAACTATGATTTTCAATGAAACTAGGTAAATTTAATATAGATTCATCAATCTAAGACAACCTAGATATCAGTTCAACACAATTATTACATCATTCAATTGCCCATAGAAAACTACACTAGAATTCATAAGCATTAAGTCCAATTTACTTAACCCATAAAGAAGGGAAAAACTAGGGTTCATCAATTACATGGGTTCATAGGTTAACAGAGTTAAATTCATCTAATTAACTACAATTTAATCAGTATAAAATGCTTTGAAACCTTCAATGCAAGAACCCATGGATGGATCATGAAATTGGATAATGCATCTTTGAAAACTTTAGAGAACATTTCTTTGAATGTTGGGCTCCTTGATGAATAAAATTTCAAGGATAAAAAAATATACCTAAATAAATCTAATCATTAAATTTTATGAATAATCTCAACTCAATTCTCCAATCCAATCCCTTCCTTTAGTTTTGGCTCCAATGGAGTTCTAGATTATTTCTATGGGAATTTGGGCTTTGATTTTGAAGAATGAAATATTCTAAGTGTTAAAGGCTTATAAACATGTTTAAAATACACAAAAAACCCCTAAGTAACCTCCCTTTCTCTTTTTTGGACGTGGGTTAAATTTACAACTTCACCCCTAACTTAACTGTGACTGCACGTAGGAAACCAGTACCATCGATGGTTGGCAGTCGACAGACAATTGTCAAAAAATGGACCGTCCTGTCCTCCCATTGTTTGGTATAAGGACTTGAGTTTTGTAGCTTGAGATCGCTAGGCTATGTCTTGACCCATGACACCCATCGACGTGGAATAGACTAGCCCACAAGTCGTCGTTTGCCTTAGTCTTTTAGGGCCTGGTCTAGACAACCTTGGCTCTAGAGAAGGGTTCTTCCTCAAGGACCCTTGGTTGGTCCTTGGGGACTTTCACCCATACATTTCCAACCAAAATATGTTTGTATACGAGTTTAGGACCTCTCACATGAATTTCATAAAAAATGAACATTTAAAACTCTACGAAATATTCCAAGACACATAAGGTTGTTCCAAAGCAAACCTTTCGAACGTAATGGACGTTCTTCGATGTTTGACCTCCAAATATCACGAATCATGACACATTGCCTATAAACATTATAAAAAATCATGTTATATACTTATAACCTGATGAAACACACGTATAGGCACATAACCACACATGAGGCACATAGGTGACTTAGTCATCGAATGTCTTAGTCGTTCCTTGACGTTTCACTTCCAAATCACCTAAAACTCTAGACACTACCTCTATACCAATTTATAGACCATTTTTGGACCTTATAACATCATGACAAACATGTTAGGATCTAGCTTCACCTATGTCATTTGAGGGATGTTATACACTTCCTAATTAAGTTTATTACCTTTGTTTAAGCTTAGAAACATTGTTTTGACACATATTTCATTGAGTGAGGCTCTAGACTAGGTCATTGAACTTCGAGGTGTAACAATATCCTCGCCCCCCCTTGCGGGACATTCGTCTTTGAATGTATCTTTAATTTCTTTTTGGAATTGTGACTCAAAACTAGCAGACCAACTAACACATGATACATAATAATGACTCAAATCAAAGGAGGAAACATTCACTACATTCTCAAGTCAACAATACATAACAATGAGGTAAGAACTTCATCAACTATCAAAATGCACATACTTTATGATTTAACACTATGCAAGGAGAAATATCATTCTCCTTCTCATATAGTTCAACACTTCCAACAATAAGAACCACATGCTTTTATAACTTCACACTTGAGCAATTTCACAAGAAATATCACATGATTTAATATACCAAACATGTAATCAAGTTTTCTATCAGGTATGAACACACATTATTTATGAAACATGGGTTCAACTTTACTCAATACCTTTCATATATAAAAACTAGGAAAAAGGTACTAACCTCAATCTTGACTAGAAGAGGAAGGAAATAGATAAGGGTATTCGAACATCATATCAGTCTCAGCCTCCCAAGTAGCATTCTCCATAAGTTGTCTAAAGAACCTTCACAGAAACTACTTCTTATTCCTTATTTCTTCACTTGACTGTCTAGAATCTCAACTGGAACCTCTTTATAATAAAGGTTAGAATCAACCTTTAGACTTTCTAGAGAAAGGATAAACACCGGATCACTTATACACTTTTTTGAGAATGGGCACATGAAAGGCTGGATGGATCGGAGCCAACTCAATAGGAAGTTTCAACTTATAGGCATTTACAATGCGTTTCCCAACCTCATATGGTCCCACATACCGGGGACTAAGTTTCCCTTTCTTCCCAAACCTCATCACCCCTTTCATGGGGGATATTTTCAAGTAAACTATATCAACTACCATAAACTCAAGGATTTCTTTCCTATTTTCGTCATAAGATTATTATCAACTTTGGGCCATCATTAAATGATCCCTTATAAGTCGGACTTTCTCCACAACCTCATAGATTACTTCGGGACCTAATAGAGAAAACTCACTTACCTCAAAACACCCGATTGGAGATCTACATCACCTCCCATAAAGGGCCTCAAAGGGTGCTATGGCAATACTAGAATGAAATATATTATTCTAGGACAATTTGATAATTGGTAGATGTTAATCCCAATTACCCTTTAAGTCAATAATACATTCTCTCAATATGTTCTCCACGGTTTGAATATTTCGTTTCACCAAACCATCTGTTTATGGATGAAATGCGGTACAAGTTTCACCTTTGTACCTAATTCACTTTGGCATGCTTTCTATAACCTATAAGTGAATTTAGGACCCCTATTCGAGATGATAGTCAAGGGAACCCCATGCCAACTCATAATTTCATCAAGATACAATTTAGCATAATCCCTCCACGTATAAGTAGTTTTTCGGGGATAAAATGGCTAGTTTATTTCAATCTATCCACAATAACCAATATTGAGTCATTTCGCCTCCCCATTTGTGCTAACCCAACTAAAAAATCTATATTGACATCTTCCCACTTCAATGTAGGAATATCCATTGGTTGAGCTAACCCTTCCGATCTTAAATGTTTGGTCTTGACTTGTTGACAATTAGAACATTTAGCCACAAACTCCGTTATATCCTTGTTCAAACGGTTCCAACAATAGACCTCTTGTAGATCACGATACATTTTGGTGTCAGCCTGATGAATTTTATATTAGGAACCACGAGTTTCTTCAAAAATTTGTTTTCTCAAGTCATCAACGTCCGCTGCACACAACCTATCTTGTACCTAGGTACACCATCCTCCCTTGGGAGAATGACTCATTGAACTAACTTAGTATAAATTCCTTCAACTCCATCAATAGAGGATCAAGATGTTCCTTAGAATTCACCTCAACCACAAAATATGACTCGGAGTTATGATGAAGCATAAAACCCCCTTTGAAGAATCTTCTAACCAAACACCCAATTTGGCTAATATATGAACATGTTCCACTAGCTATTTGTTACCTTCTTCAACATGAGATACACTACTAATCGTCATTTGACACAAAGCATCCGCAACAACATTTTCCTTTCCGGGGTGGTAAAGGACACTCATGTCATAGTTCTTTAAAATCTCTAACCAACTTCATTGCCGGAGATTTAACTCCTTTTGAGTGAACACATATTGGAGACTCTTATGGTCGGTTAATATATTTACATGCACACCATATATATAATGTCTCAATATTTTCTAAGCAAACACCACGACTCCTAATTCCAGATCATGAATCAAATAGTTCTTCTTGTGCACCTTGAGTTGTCTAGAGGCATAGCTATCAACTTATGATGTTGCATGAAGAAACAACGTAAACATACTTGAGAAGTGTAAAAATAAACAACAAACCCTTCGGTACCCTGTGGTAAGGTCAACACTTGTAGGCGGTGTAAGCCTATCTTTCAACTCTTGAAAGCCTCTTTAACAAGATTTCTACCACTCAAACTTAACCTTTTTTTTGAGATAGTGTAGTCAAAGGAGAAGCAATAGATGTAAACCCGTCAACAAAACTTCTGTAGTACCCGCCTAGACCCAAGAAACATCTTATGTCGGTGGGAGTTAGAGGTCTAGGCCAATTCATGACCATTTTTGATCTCTTCAGATCGACCTCTATGACCTCACTTTAGACAACATTGTCACACCCAGAATCTAGACCCTTGATGCGATAGGTGTTGTTAACCTCTCAGAGGTTGCAGACAAGCCTCCTCTTAGCGTTCATCACAATTATACAGTTAAATTTTGCGAGAAATTAATTTTTTTAATATAATAATGAAGTATACTTAGACTTCATATTTAAGATTTATAGAAACATACGATATTCTAAAATTTTCATGTATGTAGAAACCATCTAAGACTGTAAATCTAAACTTAGCCAATAATAATTAATATGCCATATAGGTCTTATTAAAAAAGAATCCAAAGAACATAATGTAAATACCGTAATCTTAAAACTACTAAAAATCCACGTAAGCTAGAATATGAAAGATAGAATCCCCGAACATGAGCACTTACCAAGACTTCGAGAAAGAGTTCCAAGTTTCTTCAAATCGAACTCCTTAAGCTTCAATGGCAGGAACCTACAGTTGTAGTAATGTAAAGTAATGGGGTTAGTAACATATAGGAACATGCATGAAAAAGTATTATTTATAATTCTTTATGCCAAGTCATATGTAACTCTTCAATGCACATACCATATAACATATACAAGTAACGATTTCATCACTTAAAGCATGATCATAATCGAAGGCATATTCTCATAAAGTCACATTAACAATTCATATTCAATAAATCATATAAACATAACATACAAAACACTTACAAATGATCCCATCCCAGAACTACAAGTGCAATGGTCATGTGAATCCCCATAACCCCACATAATCAAGTAGATAAGATAGGAGACCATAAGTAATGTTTTGCTTCATATAACAATATTACTCAATCACAGATTCATTATAATGGCCAACATTCATGTAAGAGTAACATCATACATCATAAACATATATATTTCACATCATCATATTACTTAAGAACAATATCCTAGGACTTCTCTTAGAGTCAACTTGTGCAATGTCTAGGTAGCGTCCCATACCACTACCTATACTAAGAAAACTCCTCAATTCACCCTTGTCAACGTTCGTTTACTTGTATTTCATTTTACGTGAGGGAACATATGTATTAACCAACATAAACCATGTGAGATAAACATGAAATTCGGTGTCTTCCCCACACTGAAAAGAGGTGGTCTACCGGCCAAAGTAGAACCGAACATGACATAACTTTCTAGGTGGATCCACTAGTTAGTATCCTATGGTGGAAAAATTGTTTAAGAACTAGGATATGTATTATACCCATAGTTCCACATTACATGGAAGCCTCAATCTCATGAGAATCATTGTGAACCTACCTTCCCCTAGGGAAGGGACACTTCCCATATCTAGTTTCATCGGTGCTTAGCTTAAGGCCCTTTTCTTGAAATAACCTTTAATTTGTTTTTCATAATAAACTTATCATAGGTCATAGGAGATTATCCCCTTGTATAACATGATAATGGTCCCTTTTAGATTAGATGAGGATTGTCCTTTCAACGCAACCTTTCTTTTGTGAGATTAACATAACATACTTACCTTGTGTAAAGCATAAAAGGGATATCATAAACTTGCAATTTCGTGTTCTTATCATGATCTCACAGTTTACATATTCATAGCCAACATATTCACATAGAAACATCATACATACTATTCATAACATAGCATCACAAAGCAACATCATACATACTATTCATAACATAGCATCACAACTTATAGGCTAACATAAATATCATAGAGTAATAACAATTTTAGAAGACTTATGTCTCGTTTCCAAGAACCTTATTCATCATGCGATATTCATAATAATACTTAGTGAAATACTCAATGAAATAATCAACAACAACACATAAAATCATATACAATATCAATACATAGCATAGGAAAGGGAAAACAGGTTATAAAAGGGTACATTCAAACCTTAAATTCTAACCCTAACGTTTCACGTTATCAAACACTACAAAGAACCCATTCAAAACAATAACATAGAGAAAGATTATATATCACATGACGTTCAAAAATTTTCAATAAATTACTCAACAATTCATGTGAAATTATATATACAAAACGTTTACTTTTCATTAAAAATCATAAATCTAGGGTTAGGAAGAAAATTCGTTTTGTAAAATAAAAATCCTAGTATTTTAAGTTCTTGATAACTTATATCGAAAGGATCTCTTGTAGAAAGGAATCCCAAGAGTGAAAAACCCTTACCTTATAGATGATGAATCCATGATATCTTTATTGGAAACTTTGAAACCTTCATCTTCTTCCTTAAGCTTTTCTTGTTCTTCAATGGAGTTTAGAAAAAGAGAGTGTTCTTGAGATATTAAGAGAATTTTGATTGATTCTGATTTGGGACGTGTAAATGTGGTCTAAAATTAACCTAATAACAATATATAGACGTCCCAAGAATTACCCTAAAGACCCTCCACTTAAATTACCTAAAATGCCTATCCTAAATTGACTACAACTAAAAGAACATTTGACTTAGGGTCTCCGGTTTTGACTAAGATTTATATTAATTAATTAAGTTGGTAATTTAATTAATTGAGTGACCTAGGATAATTACTAAAGTAACCCTAAGTCTTTAGGACGATAATCAACCTCTTTGGGACCATAGGTAGCTAAGATGTGTTTAGTTTATTTTTGTTTGTACTAGGTTATTATTAGTTCTTAGTTAGTTAGAACCTTAGAATTATTTTATCCAACTCGACCCCACCTTGTTCGACCGACCACCCACTCCTTCCCCCTAACCCTCCTAACCGAATCGGTCTGGGCGGGCTTGTCTCTTTCGTCGGCCGGTTACACATGTCTTAAAACATGTGTTGCCTGTGCACTTTCCTAACCGCAAAGCATTTGCCTTGAAGTTACTCGCCTGTCAAGGAATCCTCCTTGTTCCTTCGCACTGCTTTCTACATGATCATTTTAAGATGGTTATTTGCTTGGTACTCGGTTTGACACTGATGTCCCTCGTACCTAATGTGTTTGCGGGTTGATTACGAACTTTAGCCTAGGGTTTCATCGTAGGTACCTTAGCTAACAAGCTGATTGGGAGCACTTTTGTCATCCAAAGTATATCCTACTCATAAAATTGGCTCAAACATCATAGTGTCTTTTGAGTTAACTTATGTTAAATCTACATAAAAATTTTTACCTAACATCCCTTAGACAATATTAATCTGTCATGCCCAACTATTAATCAATATTGGCTTGGATGCCTATGTTACCTCAATACATATTAGAAAACAATATACTTCACTAGACAAGTAGATTTTCTTGGAACAGTCATTTTAAAAAAACATGATTCAATGGATTATGCTCTAGGTCTCAGTCATGAAATTTCCGGTGTTAACATTATCCTTCCCCTTAGGAACATTCATCCCTGACTGACACTAAGATCTTTGGAGGGTAGAAAAAGACTCAATACGAGAAGCACAACTCAGCACATAACATATCACTAAACTTAGCAGCTCATTCATGCTGCACAATCATATAATAGCTCATATTCATACACATGTGGGATTTCCTTCTTAACCGTATCCTAAGCCAATACATCACCGACTTACATGCTATCACTCTTCTCATAACACAACAAAAATCAAAATCCTCAAGAACATATGCATTCACGTTTCCAATACGTGAAAAATATAGTAGGAAATTCTCCTTAAACTCTAGTGGTACTCATCTATTTACAAACACAATGACCTATTTAGTAAAAAAGTTAAATTTTCCATTCTTGTTAAATGGGCATGAAGTTTTTATAAGACAATATTTATTGGATATTCCCATTCTTTGATTTTTTGCATAATATATAATTCTTTGGTGATACATTCATACTCCAATATTGGTATAAACCAATAACTGTTTAAACTTCATTCTTATCAAACACTGAGGATTTGACATTCTCATGCTTTGATTACTTAGTTCACTTTGAACTTACACTTCTTCTTTATTTCTTACTTTCTTACTGAAATCTTAAGCATTATACATACTACTAAAATAAAAAATTGGAAGAAATAGGGAGATTAACATTCGACAATTTCATTGGGAACAACCCTAGTTTTGGTTTTCTTTTATTCAATACGTTTGAAAAGCCTCCTTTATCCTCACCACATGGTTTATACAACCATTGGATCATCTTACAAGCCTTTAAACACAAAATAATTTGACCCCTTGGCATTTAATTTACCCCTTTCCATTCTATCATGGGTTCAATCAAAATATCGGGAAGTACATCAAACTTCCTAACTACCAAAGGTGTAACAAAAGAAAGATTAGCACCTAGGTCAACCAAACATAAATATTAACAGATAAAACTTATAACATGCCGATCACAACGTTGGGAAAGCTTTCTTGTTCACCCCTAGACTAAAGTGCATGGAAGCAGTTCCTTTTTGGAGCTTCAGAATTTGGATCGCTTGGTTGAGCTTGGCTATTATCCTTACCTTGACTTCTCATATTAGGGAATCCTTACGCATATGTCAACTTTTACGCACCATAGACCTTTAGTCCAACAAGCTTCACGCCGCGTGTTTCTTACATACACTTACCACAATTTGTTCTCTTTTGTGGTGGAATCCACATTTCTCCCTTATTGAGGGTTAGGACTAGAACCTCTATCATTGCGATTCTTGGAGAAATTAGAAGGAACTTGGCTTGAAAACCTCTTCTTAAACTTAGGATTGTCTTGAACAAAAAACCTACTCTTCGAAGAATTACATTCAAAAGACTTTGCCTTCTTAGCTTCCCTATTCCTCTTCATTAGAGGACTATCCTCAACCTGTTGAGCATGAACCGTCAACCTCCTTAACGAAGGTTGATGAACTCCTCTACCTTAGCTTTCCTGTGTTCCCTTGGAAAGAATATGCCAAAAAAGGAATCATATCCTAAAAGACACAAAGTGTCAAATATCTAAAGGCACAACATAGGAATATCAAGAAAAGAGAAGTTTCCTAGTCATCATATAGCCTCTCATCCACAATTGTGGCTCGCTTCACAACCATAAAAAAAAATGCTAGGTAATTTGGTTTAGTGAGACATTGACTCTATGGATATTTAACCTCATGCTCTTATACCAAGTTTGTCACACCCGAAATCTAGACCCCATATGCATTCAACGTCGTTAACCTCTCAGAGGTCACAGACAAGACTCTTCTTAACGTTCATCACAATCATACAATTAAGTATTGTGGAAAAATTTAAATTTTTTTAATATAATAATGAAGTATACTTAGACTTCATATTTAAAAATTATAAAATTATACGATACTCTAAAATTGTCTCACGTATATAGAAACCATCTAAGTGTCAATCCTAACTTAGCCATCAATAGTTAATATGTCCATAATAGTCTACTTAAAAAAGAATCCAAGAACATAAGCGGAAATAGCAGTATTCTTAAAACTACTAAAAATCTCGTCAGTTAGAAGACTTAAAGATAGCATCCCAAAAATGAGGACCTACCACACTTTTGAGAAAGAGTTCCAAGCTTCTTCCAATCGACTCCTTACGCTACCATCCTCCGGAACCTACAGTTATATAATGTAAGTAATGGGGTTCGTTCGTCCACATGACTAGTATAGGATAGGCACCTAACACATAGGACTGCATAAACAGTATCATTTACATCATTCTTTAGAAAACAATGCTAGTCATATGAACGTCTCAATGCAGCTACCCTAAAACATATACAAGTAACACTCCTCACTTCAAACATTATCTCATCCGCAGCATATCATCTCATAAAGTTCACTTAACGATTACTATTCAATACTCATATAAACAGAACTACAAATACACTGACCATGATATCATCCCCAACCCTACCAAGTCCCGATTGTCATGTGCCTCCCATAATCCCACATACAAGTCGATACGATAGGAGAACCACTACTAAAGTTTGGCATCATGTAACAATATAACTTAATAAAATATTCATTATAATGACCAACATTCATGTAGGATTAACATCATATATCATAAACATAAATCTTTCACATCATTATATTACTTAAGAACAATCTCCTAGGACTTCCCTTAAAGTCAACTTGTACAATGTCTAGGTAGCATCCCATACCACTACCTATACTAAGCCAACTCCTCAAGTTACCTTAGTCAATGTTCGTTTACTTGTCTTTTGTTTTACATGAGGGAACATACACATTAACCGACATAAGCTATGTGAGCTAAACATGGAATCCAGTGTCTTCCCTACACTGAAAAGAGGTGGTCTACCGGCAAAAGTAGAACCGAACATGACATAGCTTTCTAGGTGGATCCACTATCTAGTATCCTATGGTGGAAACATAATTCAAGAACAAGGAGATGTATTAGATACCCATAGTTCCAAATTACATGGAAGCCTCAATCTCATTTGAATCATTGTGAACCTACCTTCCCCAAGGGAAGGGACACTTCCCATATCTAGTTCTCATTGCTTAGCTTAGTCCTTGTCTTAATAACCTTTAATTTGTTTTTTTCATAATAAACTTATAATAGGTCATAGACACTATCCCTCCTTGTATAAACATGATAAGAGCTCTTTTAGATTAGATGAGAATGGTCATTTCATCGTAACCAACCTTTCTTTTTGTAGATTAGTATAACATAACCATCTTGTGTAAAACATACAAATGATATCATAAACTTGCCATATTCGTGTTCTTTAATCATGATTTACGAATTTACATTTCATGACAGCATATTCATTCACATAGAAACAATCATACATACTTTCATACATAGCATCAACACTTTATAGCTAAATAAGCATCTTCGAGTAACACAATTTTAGAAAGACTTAACTTCTTGTTTCCAAAAAACCTATTCATCATGCAATGTCATAATAACTTGTGAATATCTTGACATAATCAAAGAACAAGTCATAAAATTTTTACAAGATAAATACATAGCATAGTGAGAGGTAATGGGTAATCAAGGGTTTATTTATTCAACCTTAATTCTAATCCATGTTTTGAGTTCTCACTACTACACCACCCATTCGAAACCATCACATACAGAAAGAAGATATATATCACAACAACATCAACATTATCAATCATTACTCAAAATTCATGTGAAATTAGATATACAAACCATTTATTTTCCAATTCAAAATTCATACAATTCTAAGGGTTAGGAAGAAAAATCCTTTTTGTAGAATAAAACCCCTAGTAATTTGAAAGTCTTGAAAATTATCTTGAAACGACCCTCTTGGGAAAGGAATCCCAAGAAATGAAAACTCCTACATTAGGTTGAAGAACCTTAAATTCTTGATTGGACAACTTTGAAACCTTCATCTTTATTCTGAGCTTTTCTTGTTCTTCAATGGATTTTGGAAAAAGAGGCGTTCTTGAGATATTAAGAGGAATTTAGATTGAGTCTGATTTGGGACGTGTTAAAGTGTCTACAATTACCTAATATATAAATATTAGACTTCCAAGAATTACCCTCAAGACCCTCCACTTAATTACTAAACCAACAACACTCTCCTAAATGACTACAACTAGGAGAACTTTGACTTAGTGGACTTCGGGTTTTAAACAAGATTTCTATGACTTAATAATTGCTAATTTCATTAATTAGTGACTAGATAATTTACTAAAGTAATCCTAAGTCGTTGGACCATCATAAACTCCTTGGACCATCCGAGGTTATGTACTAGATGTTTCTTTAGTTAGTTACTCGCTAGTGTTACCGGTTAGGTCTTAGGGGTTGATCGGGTGCAACTTGTTAATTTATTTTTGCTTGTGTAATAGTTAGTTAATAAGTTTAGGTACGTTTTTTAGACTGAGAATTTAGTTATTGAACTCAGACCCCCACCTTTGTTGTCCCACACTCTTGTCCCCTAATCGCCCTAACCGAATTGGTTGGGCTTGTTTCTCGGCCGGTTACACATGTGCTTGCACATGTGTTGCTGTGCACTTTCCTAACCGTGCACTTCTGGAAATTTCACTCTTTGTCCGAGGACCCTCACTTTGTACTTGGGCACTGCTTAATCTACATTACCATTTTAAATGGTTATGTGCTATGGTATCTAGGTTTGAGACTTGGATGTCTCGTACCTAGACAAGTACATTTTCCGGGAACATCATTTTAAGCATTATTAAATAGATTATGCTCTAGTCTAAGTCATGCAATTTCTGGAGTTTTACAATCTTGGCCAAGAAAAGCAACCGATCTCAACCAAAATTCACACTAACTAAAATTATCTAAGAGTTGATGTTCCTTTAGGACTTGCAATACTAGTCTCAAACTACCCATATATTCATCCTCACTCATGGAATATATCAAGATATCATGAATGAATACAATTTTAAAAAAATCAAGATAATTTCGGAACACCCTATTCATAAGGTCCATAAAACCTCTGGGGCATAGATTAACCCTAAAGACATAACTATGACCTCATAGTTACCATACCTTTTCTCCTTTTTCTGGAAGTCTTTTAGGAAGTTCAACCATCTGTCCACCCTACAGTTGTATAACAGATCTCAATCATTCGAAGGTACTCGCCCTTGAATTTGATCAAATAATTCATCAATTTTAGAAAGAGGATACTTATTCTTTAAGGTGACCTTGTTCAATTGTCGGTAGTAAATACACATTCTAAGTGATCCATCTTTCTTTTTCACAAATAATATGGAGTTCCCTATGGAGATGTGCTTGGATTTATAAAACCCTTTTCAAGCAAATACTTGAGATGAACCTTCAACTCTTTCAACTCGGTCGGATCCATACGATAAGGACAAAGTGAAATCGGTTGAGTATCAAAAAACAAATCTATGCCGAAATCTATTTCTGATTTGGGAGGAATTTTGGTAAGTCATCGGGAAAGACTTCCTGAAAAATACTTCACTACGGGACTGAATTTAAAGAAGGAGTCTCAGATTCTAGGTCCTTGACCCTAACAAGATTATAGAGACATTCCTTAGAAATCACCTTACAAGCTTAGACACGAAATGATTTGACTACTAGGGATTGAGTTTCTCCCCTTCCACTCAAAAATGAGTTAATTAGGAAACTGGAACTTAACTACCGTTGTTCTACAATTGACTGAAGAAAAACAAGAATGCAACCAATCCATTTCAAAAATAACATCAAATTCAAACATGTCAAGTTCTACAAAATTCACCGAGGTAACTTTATTAAACAACAATATATGACAATTCCTATTGACTTTTTTTTGAAATCATAGAGTCACCTACCGGGGTTGAATTCAACTAAGACATCGGGAAGCACATCAAACTTCATAGCCACCAAAGGAGTTACAAAAGATCAAGTTGCTCTGGGATCAAACAATGCATATATATTAGTAGAAAAGGCTTGCAACATACCGATAATAACATCAGGAGAATCCTCTTCATCACCCCTAGATTTTAGAGCACAGAAGAGGTTACTCTTAGGAGCATCGAAACTTGGACAACTTTTTTGTGCTTGATTACTCTACCTACCTTGAGTATTGGCCCTGGGACAATCTCTAACCATATGACCATTATTTCCAGAACCAAAAAAAGCATCCATACCCATCATACATTTACCCCCATGGTTCTCACCAAAATTGGCACAAGTAGTTTTCTCACTTGGTAATCCACCAACTTTTCCTCCTTGAGTCTTAGGGTTAGTGTAACACTCCAAAATGAACAATGGTGAACTAGAGCTTCCTGAATGTTTTAATAGTTACTTTTTTGGTAAAATGAGTTATATTTATGCTCTTAGGCAGTGTGTGATGTTTGGTGACATTTGGAGGTCAAACGTCCAAGAACGTCCATGACGTTCGGAAGGTGTGTCTTCGAAAGTGTTCATGTGTCTTCATGAGTTTTTGTGAGTTTAACGTGTTCGTTTTATCTGAAATTGGTATGGGATATTCCTAATACGTAGACGACTATGTTTAGGGTCTTAACATTCAGGTACGAACCCACCTAGGACCCTCGAGGGGCCCTAGAGAAGGGCCCAACACTAGGACCCAAAACTGTCTGGAAGTGTCCACCAACGGAACCAGTTGACCAATCGACGGCTCGTCGACTTGGTCTGTCGATTGGACCTGCAAGTCTAAAGGATTTGGAGGTTTCAGACTCAATCAACGAACCACCACCAACGGGCTGTCGAAGGACAAATGGTCCGTTTGTTGGAGTCGTAGGTGCTGCTCCCAAAAAGTTGTTAAAAGACTGCTTTGGCTTGGTGTGTTTGATAAATTTACCCCAAGTCCTTTATGAACCTTTAATGATATTTTTAGGGTCTTTTATGTATATTAAGATGTTTTAAACCCTCAGACCTAACTTTAGATTTCATTTCCTAAAACCCAAAACCCTCTCTCAAGAAAAACACTCTCAAACCTACATAGAAGCTAGAAGTCAAGAAGAAACTAGGAGGACTGTTGGTGGATGTTTCTTCATCGAAAATCATTGGGGATTATTATACCTGATATATGGCAGTCATACTTAAACGCTATTCCATTCAAGGAGTCCTTTCTATATGATTTCAAAAAAGGTTTTTACAACAACCTAACTTCCTTCTATTTTTCACTCTAAAATGGTCTGCTGAAATTTTTTTTAATGATTCAAATATGACGTTTCCTTTGTATCTAGCTTGTTAATTTACTGCAAAAGTCCATAAACATTTAAATGTTATTATCAAATTTTGGCTTAAAGAATGCGTATAATGAGCATAGTTTGGTGGTCTTTGAGCTTTGGTTTCCTTGTGTTGATAATGTTGTTTAAATATTGCCCTAAGGTCTAATTTATGATAATTTCTTGAGTAAATTGTGAATAGGTGTGAATGCTTTGGAAGAATAGTAAGTTGGTTTCATTATTAACTCTAATTATGAATTGTTCTCGAGTGGTATGGTCGACTTTCTTGGTGGAGGTGTTTACTTAAGTTATATGAATGTGAAGTTACTTGTGTATTGTGAAAGAGGACATGAAGGAAAATTATGTGAAGTAAGATGATTATGATGTTGTTCCTGGTAATGTGGCTTATGAAGCTTATTATGAGAAGTTTGTTAGAGATTATGCTAAATGACTTATATGAATTTATGAAGCATGTTAAAGTGTGTAATGTGATGAATGAAGGTCTAAGCATGTATAGAATTGAATGTAAATGAAATGATGCTTATGTGCAAGGTGTGTTCACATGTACACACACACTCACACTTGAATGAATGAATCAATGAATATAAGCGAAGTCAAAAGGGGAATTTTCGGGTGAACACTTTTAGTGAGTTGAGGTTAAGTGTTTAGTAGGAATCGCACTACATCCTAAGAGCTTTCTAAGATAGGATGGAAATTAAATACCCTTCGTGAGTTGATATGTGGTGTACTAGTTATCCTTAACCTATTGTATTTAATGTTTAGAATTCATGGGGAGTTATACCTAGCACCGAGAGGATATGAAAAAGGGGTGGTTACACTTCGTGAATTGAGATATTTTATTCCAATGTACCTCTTGAGATGAGTACTCCCCGTTAGTAGAGAATTAGTTACTTAGTATCATCTCCCCTATCCCTTTGAATATACCCTCCCTAACACAACATCAATAGTGTAGCATTGGTAACGCCATTAAAAGCTAAAGAAAGACTTCACGTGGCAAATGGGGGACCCTTCTTATATCAGATAGTATCGGGATTCCATGTTTAGCTCTGCATGGTCTATATCGGTTAGAAACCCCCAAAAAGTTACTGCAGTACTAAGCTCTTCTACAAAATGTACTACGTAGTGGTAAAAAAAAAAAAGGTAGTGGAATGGGAACTGCTATCTAATCAATTTTCACTAGTAGGCCTTCCGAAAGGGGAGTATTGGTGAGTGGATCTCTGAATTTACATTACTAAGTCTTCTAAAAGGTGTACCACATAGGGTAGGGTGGAATGGGCCACCATCTTATATTGCACTCAGGTAATACATTCCCGAAAGAGGCGTTCTTTGTGGACTATATAATTGAATAGCTATGTCTTCTAAAGGTGGTACTCCTTTAGGTAGGTGGTGGAATGGGACGCTATCTCTCATTTCACTAAGTAGGCATTCCGAAGGAAGTCTGGGTTATTGTTTGGTGTGTTCTTATAATGTTTTGTCAGTTAGAGGGGACTATGTTTCCGAGGCGGTAATCTAGAAGGGTAGTCTTGGGGATCATCTAGGTGTGTATTGAACGGATGGATGGGTTTTTCTTCATGTCTTAACCGTTGGTCCATCTTAGATACCTTTAGCTAGGGAAAGCTACAATGAAAGGAGTTGTTAGTTCCTCTTGGTGAACTTAGAGTTCATTCTGTTTTGGGATTTAGGTAAGTTCACGTAATTCAAAAAAATGAACTTGAAACTGTACCATTTTTTGTATTTATTAGGTAAAATGGTCTTTTGTGACAAATTATTGAATCCTCTCTAAGTGTTTAAATGATTATTCTTATGTTGTTTTACTTCTAGACGCATGAATGTTTTATTAATTGACAGGAATGGTGTTTTCTACTAAAAATAGTCTCTTTTGCAGTGTTTTTTGCATATTCCATACTTAGTACATCATTTGTATTAACCTCATACTTTTCTATACTTAATAAGTATAGGTTGGAGGCTTTAGGAGACTAGAAGACGAAGCTTGGGAATCTACTCTCTCAAGACAAAGTATGTCCTCATATATCCAAGGGCATAGTCCTATTTTCTTAGTTTCTTTATTTAAAGACTTGTTATGTAATTCTTTCAATTTAAAGGGCCCTGTCCCTAAGATATCATATCCTATCTTTAAGTTTTGCTTGTGACTATTAAACTTCCTTAGTATTTATGAAAAATGTTTCCTTTAATAAATTATTTATGAAAAGTTTTAATTCCGCACTACTTTTCATTTATTATGTAATGAACGATAGTAAAGAGTCTTGTACAAGACCCCAAAGGGTCAAGTATGCCTTGTATTGATCAAAGGGTTCGTACTAACTTCTACGGGGTACTTGCAAGTCGTGACAGACTTGGTATTAGAGCATAACTTTATGGGACATTTTGTAGGGTCTAAAGTCTCACAAGACACGTCTAGTAGAGTCTTGTTCATTGGTGTGAGTCGCGAGACATCCATGGACAATAGGCTATAACATGATAGAAGTTTCAATTTGTTCATTATTCTAATGTCGTACCTTAGAGTTGAGTTTTATGATATGTCTCTCTCAACCTGTTATCTTTATGTTTATAGGACATGAATATGAGGATATCAACCGCTAGAAGGGAGGAGGGAGGTGTAGATAGCGAGAGGATCCATTCCCGTGTTGACCAAGCTTCTATAGTTGGCCTAGAGGGAGAAAATGAGGAGGTTCCCCTTCAAGAAGCTCAAGTGCCTCCAGAACCTCAAGATCCTCAAGTGCCGCAAGTGCCTCCTATGCCTAAAGTTCCTCAAATTCCTTTTGTTGAAGGGGATATGACCAATGCGGTAATGAAGGCTTCCCTAATGAATTTTACCCAACTCATGACGGATAAAGCTCATGTATTAAATAATCACTTAGTTGTCCAAGCTAACAAAGGAGGTGGACCTCAACCTCATGCTATTACTCCCGCTTCTAGAATTCATGATTTCATGTGAATGAACCGTCCTACTATTCATGACACTAAAGTGGATGAAGACCCATAAAGTTTCATAGATGAGGTGTTCAAAGTGATGGATGTTATGGGTGTGAATCATAGAGAGAAAGCTTGAGTTAGCCACTTACAAACTTAAGGATGTAGCTCAAGTGTAGTTTGAGAAATGGAGAAATGAGAGACCCTTGAGAGATGGTCCAGTTGACTGGGAGGTATTCAAAGAGGCTCTCCTATATAGGTTCTTTACCATAGAGTGGAGGGAGAAGAAAATGGTTGAATTCATAAATCTTCGTCAAGTGGGAATGAGTGTGTAAGATTACTTTCTTAAATTCACCCAACTCTCTATGTATGCCCCAACAATGGTAGCCAGGGCTAGGATGAAAAATTTATGATGGGAGTGTCTATCTTGGTGGAGAAAGAATGTTGACGACAATGCTTCTTAATGACATGGATATATCTAGGATCATGGTGTATTCACAACAAATTGAGGAATCCAAAATTAGGGAGATAAGGCAAGAGGTTAAGAGGCCTAGGTTGAATGGTTCTAGTCACAAAAAAACTTAAGAAGAGGTTCTTGCTGTAACATTTCAAAAATCTAAAATATGTCTTAAAGCCTAATATGGGTTTTATGAAGTCTATACACTGATTTAAGGGTTATTTTTAATAATATAGGTCATTTAGGAGGTCTAGAAACCAAAACATCTAAGAACGTCCATGACGTCCGGAAACTAATTCTAGTGAGGTACTAGCCTGCCTAAGCCTATTTGACGAGCTTTTAGGAGTCAGAAATCCATGATAATTTGTATAAGGGTAGTAAATAGGTTTTTAAGTTAATTCATGGTTGAAACGTCCGGGTACAAATCAAGGGACTTTGAGGAGGACCCTTTCACGTTGGTCTAAACACTGCCTGGGCAGTGTGCATCCATGATGGGTCAATCGACGGGGCGTGTGTTCATCGACGGGGATTCGGTGCCAAACTTCAACCAATACTTAGACATTTTTTTGAAGGGTATCTTATGAACACTCTCTAATATTATCAACGGACGTGCAGCACGGAAGGGGGTTGGTCCGTCCATTGAGCCATGAGGTGTCGACGTGGTTCCTTATGTGAGTGGCATGTTTTGGCTGCACATTTTATATTAGTTAAAAAAAATTAATTAGGTTGTTTAGTGTTTATTTAGGGATTAAGAGAAGACTAATTTACTAAATTTGCCCCCATATAAAGAGCCCAACCCCAGTTAATATAATTACAACTCTCAAAACAAACTCTCTTCCTTCTCTCTTCTTTCTCTCTCTATTAAAAGACAACACTGAAGACTAGATAGGGGAGGTATTTAGGGGATATAAAGGGACAAATTCACCACAAAATATTCATCAAACGTTGGTAGGATCTAATTCGCCTTTGACACCTCTTTCCTCAAAGAGTTCCTTCAAAGTATTTTCAAAATTTGAGTTTTACTGTGAGTTCTTCTCAATCTCGAAAATTATATTATAAATTGGTTTTTTTATGGCTTATATTGCATAATATGAATATATTAACATGTATTCTAACCTTATTAAGATATATCTTGATGGTTTGGTCTAGCTTTTAAAGATGACCCTTAACCCTTAACCCTAGGTTTGATCTTGATATGAATTAGGTTGTGTTTTATTCAATTGACTTTATTATTGGTTGAATTACTATTAGATGATGTTTTTACAATATTGAAAAAATTAGGGTAAATTGAAGTCTTTCATACTAGTTCTTGAGAAGTGATCTAGGTTACGAGAATTAACCTAAGCATCTTGTCTTAAGCATTGATTTAGTAATAAATTATGGTATACTAATTCTTATAGCCTTGTTATCATGTTGGTTATTGAATTAGGTTGATTTTATTACCTAATTGGGTTGAAGTAATTGTTGATGGTAAGAACTTGCTGATGAATTATGAAGAAGACTTGGTAAGTCTTATAATCCCTATTCTTTACTTCAATTTGTGATAAAGTGTTAGAATTATGATGTTGTATTGGAGTATGCCTTGGATTAGGATTGATAGGCTTGATATGATGTTTAATTGAAATGTCTTGATTATGGTTGTGAGCTTGATTAATATATCAATGTTATAAGGATTGTAATGCTTACCAATGTGCCTTATTGTGGTGATATGTAATGTGTTAACCTCACCTATATGAATTGTAATGCAAGGATTTATACTCATGCAATTCTTATTGAGATAAAAATGAAGATGATTATACAAGGGTTAGACCCTATCACCTAAACTAAGTTATGATTGATAATAAAGGTATAAAGACATTTAAAAAAGAGACTCTAGCATAGCACCGAGTGAACTAGATTGACGAGTGTCCCTTCCCACATAGGGAAGGTAGGATCACGAATGTACTCTTTAGATTGGAGACTACAATGCGTGTAGCATAAAGAGGGTCCCAATTATGTCTCCTAGTTCTTGAACTATGTTGCCCCAATACAAATACTAGCTAGTGGATCCACACAGTTTCTATGTTTTATGTTTTGGTACTACTTTTGCAAGTAGTTCGCCTTCCTTCAATGTAGGGTCTTATGACATCGGATTCCATATTAACTCAAGTGGTCTATGTCTGTTTTGGAAAGATGTTCCCAAAAAGTTATAATGAGCTAAAGGATTAAACTGTAACTAAGATGACCTAAGGGGTATAGCTTAGTCTAGGTAAGGGTACGGGACTCTACTTAAACATTGAAAATAGTTAGCCTTGAAGGGAGTATTAGGAGGATGTTCTTATGTAGTATTATGCTCATAATGGTATATGTTATGTATATGATGAACTTGCACATTTTTGATACTATATATTAATTAGTTCACTTATGAGTATGGGTTGGTTTATGTTGTTTAAGAAAGATGATATTTACTCCTAAATTTAATGTTATGTGAAGTAGGGTATTAGTCATGATTCTTGTTGAGTTACCTGATTGAGTAAGGTTATGGGTCTTTGCTTGGTCATTGCACTTATTGACCTAATAGGGGTTCCTGGGTAATTGACGGTTATGTTTAAAATGAGATGTACTCTTATTCATGTTTATTGTTAATATGACTAGATAAACATGAAATGTTGGTTGTATTGGTCTTGTTGAATGTGCATAAAGGTTTTTAAGTGAAAATTATATACTTTATGAAATGTCCCTTTTTCTTAGCATGTTTTACTATATGTGTGCATATGGACTCATACTTAGTACAAGTAGCGTACTAACCGCATTTCTTTCTCTTCCCCAATATTTTAGGTCCCGGTCCTTGAGGAATCTTTGTGACGACTGAAGAAGGCTTGGAGTGTCTCATTCATCCAAGTGGGTAGGTTCTCACCTTCCGAGGGCGATGCCAATATCGAGCTTATGGAGATTTTTTACTTTTGAAACTTTTATGTTCCTTCTATTTTCATTTGAGTATGAATTGTATAAGTCTATATATGGATTCTTTAATTTGATGTAGTGATATGCACAAATTACTAATCTGGTTAAATGGTTATGAGAGGAGACAATCTTTAAGATTATCTTCTATCTTATATATATAAATATATGTATGTGTAAAACAGGTAGAAGGCTATGTAAACTTCCTATATGAAGGGCCTATGTATACTTGATATGGATATATATTATGTGTATGTAGAGGTATCTATAAACCTTCAAGTACAAGTAATAAAAATTTATAAATTTTCCATCGTTTCGACCTATGAATGAAATGATGTAAAGTAAGAGGCTAGTCTTAGTCCTAGAAGAGGATGACGACGCCGGTTACGCCTAGGGGGTAATATCGGATGTGACACTTTAACCAAAAGTTTTCCATGGGGAACAAGGATAGAGATCCAATCCAACATTCCCAAGGTGGTAACTATACTTTTGAGAGAACTAGGTGTGCTTCTTATGGAAAACAATGTTTGGGTAAGTGTCTTGCCGGAATGTAAGGTTGTTTTGCATGTGGTAGAAAGGGACACAAGATGAGGGACTTCACTAACATCAAAGAAAAGGGTAAAGAGGTCAATCAAGTTCCTCAAGGTGGTATAGATCCCAATGCTTCAAAGAAGAATCATCCCTATGGGATGGGATCTAGGAAGGATAACTAATCCGGAGTTGGTAGTCCTGGTAAGTGTTAAACTTTTATTATTGTTCAGTTAGTGTAATAAGATGAGTTTATATGATTTTATATTTCATATGATAATGCTTTCTTGATGAATTGCTGAAAGAAATGATTTTTGGAAATTCTAGCTTGTTCACAGTGCGTAAAAGTGTTGTATATGAGCATGTTTAATGTCAGAGCTGTTAGTTCCTACATATATGAAGAATAATGGTGAATTTTTAAATGTGAAGGTTGTTGCAAAGTTGCCTTTGTTGCATAGTGTTGAAAATGTTAGATTTTGCACCTTGTTAGTTGGTGCCTTGACTATGAATGTTTGATCATGATTGTAATTTGTTATGTGTTGCTAATTGAGTCCTTGATGTTCTTAAAGTTTTAGTGTCATTTGAAGAAGAAAGTTGTTCTAAGTGGAGGAGAATGTAACACCCTAAAACACACTAAGCTGAACTAGAGCTTTGTTAATGTTTCATGAGTAGGTTTTATGTTAAAATAAGTTCTATTGATGTTATTAAGCAGTGTGTGAAGTTTGGTGACATTTGGATGTCAAACTTCTAAGAACGTCGATGATATTCGGAAGGTGTGTCTTAGAAAGTGTTCATGTGTCTTGATGTGTTTTTGTGAGTTTTATGTGTTTGTTATGTTTGAAATGTGTGTGGGATGTTCCTAAGACCTAGAGGACTATGTTTAGGGGTTTAAAGTCTTGGTATGGCCCCACCTAGGACACACGAGGGTCCCTAGACAAGGGCCTAGACTAAGACTCAAAACTGCCTGGCAGTGCTCACAAACGGAACCAGGCAACAACCAGTTGACCAATCGACGACTTGTTTACTTGGTCCGTCGATTGGACCTGCAGGTCTGCATGATTTTGAGGTTGCAGACTCAACCAAAAAACCACCACCAACGAGTCGTCGATGGACAAACGGTCCGTTGGTTGGACTTGTTGACACCCAATTTGAACTTACCTTTAACCTTTTTAGGAATACTATTCGATTAAATACATATTTTAAAATTTATTTAAAGCATAGAATCTTAGTTGATTTTGCCTCAAAATTATATATATTAGTATGCTTTATAAGATAATTTTAAATATTATTAAAATATTTTAAAATTATTAAGGAATTTTAAATGTTTTAAAATTTAAGTGATTTTAAATCATATAAAAATATTTTAATATATGTAGTATTTTAATTAAATAGTAATTCCTAAGTTTTCCTCAGAATTATTTAAATTCTAGTCTAGCCTATTTTATTCTAATTTCTTTCAAATCTAACCACCCCCATTCAAATTTTTATTTCAATTGTAACCACCCTTTCATTTAAATTCTGACCAACCTTCTATTGCAATTTTGGCCATTTCAGATACCATTAAATTTTTCAGCTTTTAACCTCGTCCCTCCATCCTCAAAATTAAATCCTAGATCGAATCCTAGATCTTCATCTCGTATTAAATCAATGGCCCATATTTAATCTACCTATTCTAACATAAAAAATCCTAATCCCCATAGTTTTCATTCTCTTTTCCCTGCCCCTCTCCCTGGCAGTAGCCACCTTCCTTCTCTCTTCCCCTTCCCACCTCTTTCTCTTTCCGGCGAAGGCCACAGAGGCGACGACCCCTCTTTTCCTCTCCTCTCTCCTCTTCTCTGTCTTTCTCTTCCTCTATTCCTTTCTTCTCTGCTTTCTTTTTTTTTCCCCATCACTGTTATCACTCAGGCGAGCTGACAGGCACCATCGAAGGAAGACAGACAGTAGCTCCTGCCACCAGTCGCCGACTTCTCCGAAAAAAACAAAAAATAACGACAACCCAAAGGAAGCCGCCCCTATTCTTCCATCTCATATCGCTCCTCCTCTCTCCATACCCTCTTCTTATCCCCTCTCACGTCGTCTTTTTCTTCCTCTATATTTTGCAGGACTGCCAGGCAGCCGACAAGAGACACAGCAACCAGGCGGTCCCCGGCTAAACCAATCAGCGCAGGCAGCAACTCAATCCGGCAAAAATGACAGCTGCAGCAGCTCGACGCCAACAACAGCCAACAGCGAGGCACCACCAGCAGGAAGTAGCAAACGTTGGTAATGGCTCCAACAGCAAGCTTTGGCGATATTCGGGCCTTGGATCATGTGACGGGTCTCAACGAATCCGTCTTTGGTATTTTCTTTAAACCAATTATTACTTCGCCTATCCAACTCTTTTAGTTTTTGATTTCAACCATATTTCTGATTATTCTAATATGCTTATTATAACTTTGATGTTTGAAATATGCGTTAATCCGTATACTTAATTCTTTGGGGTTGATATTCATTTGATTTTGTATTTGTGTTTACTTTCTAGTGTCTA
Source organism: Solanum habrochaites (assembly GCA_027704765.1). NCBI lineage: Eukaryota > Viridiplantae > Streptophyta > Magnoliopsida > Solanales > Solanaceae > Solanum > Solanum habrochaites. The sequence goes on along the minus strand of JAKWJA010002500.1, from coordinate 34,736,481 downwards.
GTTCACTAAGTTGGTTTAGAACGTTGCGTATTGTTCCTCCTTAAATATTAATTGGTGAATTTAGCTTGCTTAATAAAGGATCGATTATTTAATAATGGGTCAATGTGATTATAAGATTTTTTCAAGTATATTTGACTTCATGAATGAAAATAATTGTAAGTATGTTATTTTTTATGAATGATTTATCTTACATGTTAGAATATGCTTAATTTGATTTGCTAAAGTTTTATGGTAAATCTTTGCTCATAAGATGAGATGAATAAAAAGTTTCTTACTTGTTTATTTTGGAAAATATTTACCCATTATGAAAATATTGATTTTCTTATTTATCTCTCTTAAAATGAAATAAAAATATTAATTGATCTCCTTTTCATTTAATGTTTGCCTAGATTGATTCTTACATGTTTATTTATGGAAATTTATTATTAAGAAAATGTTTAACCTTAAACTATTTCCTTGTCATATTTAGTTGCTCATATAATTTGTTAAAATAATTATAATAATACAAAAGCTTATTTTAGCCCTTCATTATTTTATAAAAGAAAAAGAAATAGTTCTCCCTATTTTTGACGTTCCCCATTTTCTTACTGTTTTATATGGTAAAAAATAATTTAAAATAAGACTGATTTGACTTTTCTTTATTTAAGAAAAAAAGAATATGAGTCTCTTAATTTTTGTTACTGCTATATTTGTAAGAAAACAATTAAGAATTAATTTGCTGATTTGAATTTGCTTTGAGTAAAGAAAATGTGATAATTAATTGATTCCTTTAAGTATTTTTTTTCCTTATTTATGCTCCTCCTCTTTGCTATATAAATAAGACCCTCTCCCTTCATTATTTCACAATCTCACATCATTGTATTCACTCATTTTTCTCTCTAGAGTAGTACTCATTCATTCACCTTTTAATACAAGTTATCTCATTACTCTAAATTCTCATCTTCCATTTTTCTCATACTTCAAAATATTTTAGATATTGCTCTCTATTCTTAAAAAATAAATAATAAGAACTCTAGTTAGGATTTGGATCATCCTTTCTTGTTGTGTTGCTGTCATGGATTCAAAACCATACTAAAATTCTTCATTACCAATAAAATTTCTGTATAGTTGGTTAGCCTTCTCTACTATTTTCAATTTCGTTTTTGCATAATCATGATTGTTTATGTGTTGGAAATGAAACAGACGAGGAAGCATCCTAGTTACTTTCATTTCTCCCTCTCTCTACGTGTGATAATACATCTATGATTATTCTTTACTTTTTTTGTGTGTTATTTATCGGTTAGTATAAATAACTTGTTACAATTACTTTTGTTTATATATGTGTCACATTTTCCTTTCTAGCAGGTTTCTAACTAGAGTTCAAGATATTGAAGAGTCGCTAAGAAGATAATTTTCTAATGGAGCTATTATTTTTTATGTTGTTTATTTTTTCATTTGTTCCTTATTTGTTTTGTAATAATGTGTAAACTCTTTAACTCTAGTATATATTAGATAAATTTGGGCGATTGTCTAAATGGGGAGGGGAATTACCTGCTACAAGTTTATCTTATTATCGTTTAACGTATTAGAGAGCATGTTATGGTAATTAGCTAATATGATTTATCATGTTTACCGATTTTGCATCATCAACATAATCAAGAATAAAATAAAATAATAGTCTTATTAAATGTGTTTAATTATTTATCGTGATTATTTGTTCATTGCAAAAAAAATAATAAAAAGGTTTTTACATGCCTAATGCTTAGTTTAACATCTTCAAATTTGTCAATGAATTTTGAAATAATTACATTCTAATAACTTTTGCATGTTAAAATTAAGTTCTTATAATTTCAGTAGGTTAATCGGTTAGAATTTTATAATTTTTTTTTGTGTTTTAATAATTTTTTCAGCATGTTAATTACCTAGAAATCATGTTAATAGGCTTGCAAATTTTCAGCATATCCATAGTAAAAAACAATTTTGTTGTGAATACCTTTTTGCCACTTTTATATAAATAAATCAACTAATATTGTGTTGCTAATCAACAGCCGCTCTTCAAAATAAAATAAAGTTCATTTGTTGGATTTAACAAATTGCTTGACTCTTAAATAAATTCATTTCATAGTGATAATCTTTGCACTAAAGCTTTGGCTATATTAATGTTCTATTAGTTTTTCTCTTCTTTTTTTTTAAATTCTACAACATGATATTTTTAAAGTCATTGTTCAATCCTCCTTTAAAATTTTGCATTGATTATGACATTTGTATTAAAAATAAATTATAAGCTCTAACTCCTAACCTGTCATTTGTGGGAAAGTCAAAGGTATTACGAGGTCTAATTCCAGTTTTTTAAATTAAGTCGATGCGTCCCCGGGAGTACCACCTACCCATGATTTTAAAAAGGGATTATGTGTATTTATATTTAAATATTTATGTGCCTATATGCAAATTTAATCTTTTTAAAATCATCTTCAAAATATAAACTATTATTATTTTTCGAAGACTGACCTCAAAACAAAATTGTCTCTATGGTGGAGAAGCGTGATTAACAATATCGTGGTATCATCCCTATAAAGAAATAAATATTTTTTAAAAATAAAAATTATATTTAAAACTTGCTCAATTATTCAAAACTTTATTTTCGCACATCTTATTCTTGTTTTGTCATAATGAATTAGATCGAATTATTTGTATGTCTATTTGGGCATACTTTGCCTTCTTGTTTGTATCTTTATCAATTGCTTAATATTTGGACAATATTTGTTTATCACATAGATCACATACTCAAATGATAAATGATTGAAGTAATCTTAATTGTTTAGTAATTTATTTTTGGTAGCATAAAATAAAAAATAATAAATTTATTGGCTTTTTGATTTGTCTAAGTCTTCTCATTTATCTATATCTAATTGATTAGTATTTATTGTGTTTATTATTTTTATCACCTTTTTAGCATGCTTAAATAATTAACATAATAATATGAGCTCCTTGTCCAACTTGATGTTTTTCACAAAGTCATGCAGTTATTTAATTATAAAGTAGAGTTAATTGGTCATGATTGCTTACACTTGCTTAATTTTAATTAATAATAAATGTAAATCATTACTTGTGTTATATTGTTTTTTCACCTAGATAGCCAGGTTGAGTAATAAATAGGAAAAGCACAAGTTCACCGCAGGCCTATGCCGAAATCCCAGAGACACACTTATACTATACTACGGTCTATTATCCCACTGAACTATTTGATAAGTAATTTTCCCCCTTTTCGGCTTCGTGATAAAATTGGAAAATAATGTCAATCAGCGTTGGGCCCACAAGATAGTGTCAAGTAGGCCGAAAAGGTGTAGAAAATTATTAATAAAATAAGTTCGGGGGGGGGGGGTAATATGACCTTAGTATAGTATAAGTGTGTCTCTGAGATTTCAGGCATAGGTTGAGGGGGTACCTGTGCATTATCTCAATAAAAAATAATGAAGTGACCTGAATTGTTACTTGTAACCCCCACATAAATTGCATGAGATACGATCGGGACCCACATTTGTGGAGCTCGAGGGATGCATAACAGCTCCCCTCGAGGTAATTTGAATCCTTACCCTGATCTCTGGCTCGTTGACCTGAGCAAGATTTAGTTATGTTAGATAGGTACCCTAACGCGCCTTAATTCGTTAGGTGGCAACTCTCTTCAAATTCCAAAACCCCAAAAGAGTTGTTAGGTCACGCACAAAACCCGTTTTGACAAAAAAATGGGGCGCGACAGAATGACTACTCTGCTGAGGATATTAGGTTCTTACCATTACGTGTTTCATGCTTATATATGTGGGGTTTACTTTATTTTGGTTATTTCATTTTTTTGTTAGATAATTACCATGTTTAGTTTATTTTGTTGCCTTATTTCATTTTCGACCATGGCACCTTCACTTTCCCATATTGTAGTTTCATCCATAACTTCTTCCCTTATTTGCGTGATTGATTAATTGTTATATGTTTACTTTTCTTTATTATTTATTTATGCTTATTTACGTATTATTATCAATTTTATTAAAACTCTCTAGTGTAGCACTTCCAATCTAATGCTTAATGTTTATGCTTGATAAACTGACATCGCTCATGACTTTTTCCCCCCAATGGGACCCTCTTTTTTTTTGTACTCGTGATGTTGTGACTTTGAACCTCTTAAAACTACTCCAATTCACTTCAAACAACAAATATAAAAAGTCGTCATATGGGTTGATGTAACAGATAGTTTTACTACCGAGAAGCCACGAGCCTCTCGCATAGAATCCCTTTCAAGTTCATGTCAAGCCAACCCTTAGAACTCCTAGTTAGGTTATACATGTTGTATAATTTTTAGGTGGTTTTACTCTTGGTGTCAATTCACATAATTAATAGCCACCCTATCTTCTAAAGGTCCCCAATACCCTCTAGACAAATTGCATACTTATGTGTCAATTTGATCATCATATTTAAATCAAGTCATTATGTCAAAATGGAGTTAAGATATTTCTTTGACTCTAAACTTCAAATTGGCAAAGTATAGCTTGAATACGTTATGTGACCTTATTCTCTTAACTCCCATAATTGTCCCACTCTGAGGGTATTGCATCATTCATTTGAAATTATAACTTTGCTTACTATATAATAATTCGCAGTTGTTTTTTATTTACTTCTTTGATTAAAGGTTGTCTAGTATTTGTATTTTTGCTCGACTAAGAACATGCAATATGCAAATATGTTCAACCTTCGAAAACATTACCCCTCTTCTCGTCCAACACAAAGTACCTTTTGGACAATATCTCGTCATCCTATTCCTACTCACACCATCTCGCAACAAATGTATCCAATAAGCATAAATTTGGATTCTATGCAAAGTGAAGGGATACATGACAATATCGAGAAGTCTAAGCCAGGCGAACTAAAGCGAAAAATGCTTGAGTTGGAGAAAAGGTTGAATGAAGGACTAAACTCAAAACCTGCTCATGACCTGAGCTATAAGAAATTATGCTTACCTAGGAGTTTAATTGACCTCGGGATTTTAAATTCCAAATTTCAACATGTTTGACCGACGTGGGGATCCAGTAGCACATCTCAAGGATTTCTGTAGCAGGTTAGTTGGCTTAGAAAATAATGAACCTCTCCTGATGATGTTATTTATTCAAAGTTTCTAAAGAATAGCCTTAACTTGGTACGCCAAACAAGACTTTGAAAAATGGCTCGCATGGGAAGACATGGCTTGAGAGCTTATGGAACAATACAAGTTCAATAAGAAAGTCGATCATACAATGTTCAACGAATATTTTGAGGAATATGTCATATGGTGGAGAATGGAATCCTCCAAGATACATCATCTACCACATGAAGAGGAGTTGGTCCTAACTTTCACCAGGTTAGTTGATGGTATATATTATAAATCTTTGTTCTTCGTTGTGTATCAAACTCAACTGTCCGAATTCGTAACGTCAAAAGATAGAAGTGGCAAATCCAATCCTGGACATCAATTTTGATGCACAGTCCCTGTTCAAGTCCTAAAAAATTCATTAGAGAAAAAGGAACAAAGATGCAACAACCTTTATACCTCCGAAACAAAACAATCAGAATATTGAACAAATTCATGCTATATTTGAGCCTTAAAACCAGAAAGTATCTCAACATAAGGTAAGGAAGCCTCGTATCTTCACTCCCTTAAGGGAAAGCGTGACTAGCATTTTTCAGAGATTATGGGCTAAAGTACTTTTAAGACCAAGAAGATGATGGATTCCTAAGCACTTTTCTTCAACTATTGATCTATCCAAGAATTGGGCCTATCATGCAAACATTCAAGGTCATGACACCAAGGAATGTCCAGCATTGATAAATAAGATTCATAATATAATTGAAAAGGGAAAAATTATAGTGCAACAAGGACGACAAAAAAACAATTACAATCCTTCCATAGCGAATACATTCATCGTTCAAGCAGATCCTACAACGATATATTCATAACCCTTGGAACGGGACTCGTAAATACCTTAGAGAAGTTACAAGGACGGAATAGTAATTAGTGAGAACAAATGGATTTACTGTTCCTATACCGTATTGCCCCAATTTTCCTCAATTCCTTTCATTTTCCTTTGTAATTCTGAACTACGTTGACCCTGATTTTCCTTTTGGAACGAGTCAACCCTTCGATGGGTCGAGTCCCTTTATCACGATAATTATCTTCTTTCGCCATGGTCATTCAAAACACTCAAAATTCAATCTAGAATAGATTGACAAACCATGAAATTCGAAGTCCCCAGCGTTAAATGGTCCCCAAATAAAAGACAACCACTTTTCTTTTTGAACTGGATAATTTTTCCTTTAATTGAAAGAAGCCAGTGAAATCATAAAAAATTTCCCCCACTAAAATAAAAACGGGGAATTTTTTTTTTGAAGGAAAAAACCCTAACCTAAAAAATTTTCATGGAGAAATGTTTTTACAACATATTAAATATCCTAATACTCTACGACTGTGGCAGAATTTTTTTGAGAATCTCGAACATGTTCAACTTCACATCACAATAAATCGTGGCAACTCTACAGGCAAACCAACATAGTCCATACCTCTCTTCTCGCTATTTGAATTTATATTTTTCTCTGGATCAGAAATAAGTTTATATGACATCTGCAATTCTGATCACGAGCTACTAATTTAAATCATACCATTCTCATTCAGACAATTTTGAAAAAGATGCATTTAATTTTAATTGACTTGCTACTCAATGACTTACTAATAACATTAGGATTTTTCTGCCTTACAATATGAGAAAAGTAAAGGCTCCTTCTTCCTTATCAATAATTAAAATGTCCAAGGCTTTTTTTTTCCTGCCTTACAATATGAATATTTTATCTCTTTCGCCTTAAACAATAGGGATGTTATAAGGCTTGTCCTATCTTCTTATGAAAACATTTAGAATCTTTTCCGTCCTTATAATAGGGAAGTGTCCCGCGGCTCCTTCTGCCTTACCATACGAAATTTAGTCCTCTTTCATCCGCTCAACCTTAACATAGGATATTTAGGGCTCTTCGCCCTACGAATATGATGTTCAGTGCTCTCTGCCTTACAATAACGACAACTCAGGATCGTCCGCCTTACGAGATAGGATTTTTAGTCCATCGGCCCTTAAATACCACATGTTTTGGAATCGTGCAATCTTAAATCACATTAGGAAATCTTCCGCCTTGTCACAATAGGATGCTAGGCTTTTCCGGCACTTACAGATACCTACTTTAGGAATATCTTCCTGCCCTAATAACAGGAAATGCTTAAGTCCTCCACCTTACCATCAACAATTTTTCTCTATGTTAATTAATATCTCTCTACCATCAGAATTATTGGAGGTTGACTTCAACTTCTGAGATGGGTTGCAATCTTGTTCACAATAAAGCCAAAGTCTACCAAGGCAAATCTTAAAAGCGATATAAACGCTTCTATAACCCGCTTTTGTCATCTTTTTTCAGAACTTAATATTTTATATCCAGTTGTACACGACCTATTTGGTCGTTTTGACAGCAAGCTTATTAAATTTCTGGAAAACTGGCTTGCGGACTACGGATCCCACTACGGAACCGTCATGGCAAGACGGACCGCGAGGGGTCTCGTTCCCAGAAACAGCTTAGAAATCTGAAAATTGGGTTAACTGAGAAATCGACTTCTGAACATCACGCAAAGGTACGGAACGGAATTTCGTGGGCCCGACGGACCGTCCCAAGTGCCATGTCACTAAAAATCAAGTCTCTGAAGTGAACTCCTGTGAACGGTATCACAGAACGGCCACTCGTCGCAGGCACACGGCCAGTCACAAAAGGCTTAGTAAAAATGCCCCCCAGCTCCCGGCTTGGTCGGATTCTTTTAATTAGTTAAAAGGGTGTTTTGGACTTAGTGTCCTGCGTTTAACTATAAAGTAAGATGGTTAATGTTAATAATCCTAATTACATGGGGTTAAAAAGAGTAAACCTTGAGTTTATTAGTGGGTTACTATTGCCACTTTTATACTTTAATTATATGATAATTACGGGTTCACGAACCGAGGTTTGAATCCTAACAATAGACAGAAACAAGAGAGACGGTAGAAACGACGATCAAAGGCAGAGAGAAAAGAAAACCAGCTTTGAGAAGGATAAAAGCTTAGTGATCTCATTCCTTATCGGTGGATGTAGGGTTCATGGGTTTTAGCTATTTCATAGTAACACTCTTAATACTAATGCACCATAATTTATTGGGGTATATTTAAACCCCGTCTGTATGCTTAATTGTGTGCATGCATGAAAAATGAATTTTTAAGATATATAGGGGGACCTGTGATGAAACTCTATGATTAAGCTAATTGAAAATTTTATCTTAAAAACCCTCTTTTTAATATAAAGCCTTCAGATAAAAGAAAGGCTTGAATGAACTAAAAGAAGGAGGTTAGGGAATCGGGTGTCCAACGTTCCGACACCAAGATCGAAATAAGGACGGTATGTTCCACGTTCCTGCACCCCAGGAAAGAAAAAATATTGAAAAATCGGTTGTCACGTCCGACACCGGCATATAAATGAGGAATCGTGATTTGCCACGTTCCGCACCAGGATCGAATTTGGAAAAGAAAATCGGATTGTCACGTTCCCCCGACACCATGATAGAAATGAGGATCGGAAGTGCGCACATTGTCCGGCAAAACCAGGATATAATTGGATCGGGAAAATTTCACGTTTCCGACAACCAGGAAAATAGAAATGAGGATCGGAGTGTCCACGTTCGAGGCACCAGGATAGAAAATATGGAAAAAATCGGGTGTCCCACGTTACAGACACCAGGAAATAGTATTAATGAGGATCGGAGTGTTTCACTTCCGACACCAGGAATAAATTAAAAAATAGAAAATCTTGAAATCATGTTTACTCTCTCAATCTAACGAAAATATGTTTCTGAAAAGACACATATGTTATAGAGGCTTGAGTCTCTCCAATGATGGAAACTTGGCATACTTATTAATGATTAACAACACATACTTGTTGTTGCTACAATTTGATATTAATAGTTTATTTCAGGGTGCTATTATCTGATATATACTGATTTTCTTATTTTGATTTGGCCTGAATGAACCTACTCAGTACTTTGTGTTTTTGTACTGACCCTACTTGTAATGTTTCTTTTCTTTGTTCTTTTGGTGGAAGTGCAGCAATACGTACCCCTCGTCTTTCAATCAAAACCCGAACTCTAAGCCAGTCTTCTCCGGTCGGATCTCACTCATTGTTAGCTAATGCTTCTAGCTTTTGGACTGGATCGAATCTTTTCAAGTCTTGAAATGCCTTGAATTTCGCCGCCCAAGGGAACTATGCTTTTTAATTTATTTTAAAGCCTTCTTAGATTACTCTTTCGAATTATTAATTTGAAGGAAAGAAATGTTCTTGGTGGTGGATGAACGTCCCCAGATTTTTGGGATAATAAAGAAGTATGAGTTTTTTTAATAAGTTTATTTAAAAAAATCGATATTTCCTTCATGCAGTTTTTAAAGTCTTCCGGCATTATAATTTTTTTTATTTAATGGTCGTAAAGTTTGGGAATTGGGATTGGTTGGTTCGCTCACATAGTAGGATACGTTGTGGGTGTCATTCGCGGCCCGCCCGATTTGGGTCGTGAAAACTTGGTAATCAAGTCATTAGGTTTTTCGTGGTCCTCGCATCACACAAGGAACATGTTCCTAAGTTTTATTCTTAAAGGAACGGTAGGGGGAACGCCTTTTTTACTTTTCTTTGAGAGGCTAAATAAAAGACTTTAGGAAAATTCTATTCTTTCTTTCTTGCATGCTTATTAACTTTGAAATCCAATTGTAAATCTAGGTGCAATACAATTGGGTTCTGACCTTCTTTCCTCTATTCCGCATCTGGTTACAACTAAGAGCAACAAACGACTGCGCCTAACACCAGCACCGGTAGGAACAGGGTGCGTCTGAGCCAGCTCCCACTGTGGCCTGTAAGCTCGAAGAGGATTATTTACAGATTTCGTGGAAGAGGTCCATGGGAAGGGAAACGTCCTCTCGAGGGAAGATGACGAGCCAACCTACCCCAATCTGTCCTAGGGCATGACTCCTCCAGACCGTACGGAGGAAGTAGTGAGATAGGGGATGTAGTGAACTGAACAAATGAGAATGAGGAATTGCCCCACCCCACCAACCTACCCAGAAGTGATCAAATCAGGTGCTTTTCTTCTCTTAGTGGGTTTTCCTGAATCCGGGCCCAGACGCCTCCAGGTTTCTGCCACCACCAACCTTCCGGTTCCTAGGTCAAAACAACATGCAGCTTACTAATGGCTTCCCCGCATGGATTGCCTCAATTGGAAACTAGGCACGTTTCCTTCCTCGTCTGAACCACAAGGGCCCTATATATGACAAATGATCAAGCCATTAACTTTCATTAAGTTCTTGACATAGTGAAACCTCTTCCTTCAAGGGTGCGAATCTGAAGGAAATGCGCTAATGATTTTCTGGTGGAACTGTCCAATGAGACTACTACACAAATGGTTATAGTAAGGAACGGTTTTGGTGTCGCTTTTTTTGACTTAATTCGTTTCAAGGGAACACCGCCAAAATGTTGTGGCTTTCACAATTTGAAGTTTCAACCAACATAGGCACCACCTGATAACTTTGGGCATCATTCTCTAGCTTGTTTAAATGGAGAAAGTATATCCACCTGACTTTTTGAAGGGTATAGGAAGAAAAAAGAATGAGTTCTTGAGCCTAAAGCAAAGGTAGGATGCTGTTAAATGTGCAATATGGGGCTCAGTTTGGCGCATTAATCCAGGTAAACATGCCCCTCCCCCCCAAGCGATGTTTCAGTCCACAGAGCGGGTTTCGCCCGGTTTTTTAATGAAGCGGGTTGAAGGTTAAAGAAGATTGCGATTTCAAAGCCTTACCAGGTAAGCGGCTAACCGGCAAAATCCTCTTCAAGAAGTGGTAAACTTTTGTGAATAGAGGTTGGAAGGGTGAAAGCCATGAACTTTTCACCAATGGCATCGACAAATCAAAAAGTTTTCGGAAAGGGAGGTTAGTTTTAATGGTTTCTTACTCTAAGGACAGGTTAGTAGGTTTACTCGTTCCCTGAACTAATTCAATTCTTCACTACCAGACTATAGTTGGGGGTCCAACCCTCAGACCAGTCGAACACTTCTCTGTTCTCCTGAGAGACCTATCGTGAAATCCAGAGAGTGTTATGGAAATGTTGGGGAAGACCTGTGCAGATAGGAATCAGAAGGTAATTGTCCAAAACAAGCTAACCGACCTCAATGTTAGAGGTAGAGGTTTTGGTCATGGTAGAGGGGGCCGTTCTTCGCGGAGAGAACGCTTTGGCGAGGTAATTGTTGGTTCACCAAAATGGCCGGTGTACTGGCAAAAACTGGTAGCCACTACAAGCACATACCGGGTTATGTGGCAAGCAGGCCAACAGGTGATGGCCCATTGTTATGCTTTTTCCCTGGGTGTCTGAAGCGGAACTCTGGATGCTGGTATCCAAAGGTAACTTTTTGGTTTGGTTTATTGCCACATGCTCCTATTATTTTGAATCCCTGATCCACATTTTCAATATGTATCTTCCCTTCATTTGCTAACTGGTCTTTAATTTACATTGTGAATTTGCTTGACATGCCATATTGTGTTTTCACTCCGGTGTGTGAGTCGTGATAAAGTTTAAAAGGTGTAAATAGTCCTTGTCCTGTGACTTTTTGTGGGGAGAAAATACTCATGTAGACTGGTTATCCTTTAGAAATGGTTTTTGAACTTCACGTAATTTGGGTATGACTTGGCTTTCTTCCGAATTTTGCTATCTTAGATTGTAATGCCTAGAAACTGTGCGTTATCCAAGCCTGGACAAACTCCGTTAAATGTGGGAGGGTGACTACACTTCCAATCCGTTCGTATCAATCTCCGTTCTTCTTGCTAGAGAGAATGGTTTAGTAAAGGGTTTGTTTTTAGCTTTCTTTGGGCGCAACCTCAAGGAAAAATGAAAATACTCACCCACGTAACCCTCAATTGAGGTCAGTTTCGATTAGTCCCAGTTTTTAATATGTGTTTCCTGCAACCTTCCTGGTTATCCACCGGATAGAGATATTGACGTCGGCATCGATCTTGAACCGGGTACTCGCCCCCAAATTTTTCTCAATTTTCTATTCTATACCTCTTATAAATGGCTCCCGCGTGAGGTTTAAAAAAAAAGAGATTTAAAAAGGCCCCACTTCACGAGTTGTTAAGTAACGGTTTCATTAGACAGAGTTTGCAAATCCCCTGGGGTGCTCCTGTTTTTTGTGTTGTGAGGAAAAAATATGGGAAGTCTTCGGATTGTGCAAATAACTACCGAAACTAAATAAAGTAACTTGTTAAGAACTGTGTCCTCTTCCCTCGCATTGATGATTTGGTCGATCAGTTACAAGGTGATTGTGTCTTCTCTAGACTTTACTTGAGGTCTGGTTTATCACAATTTTTGGAAAAAAAAAAAAAAAAAATACGAGCAGCAGATTTTGCCAAAGAAAAACTGCTGTTCCAACCCAGGTAATGGGCATTATGAAATTCTTGGTTACTTCCCTTCTGTCCTTTGGACTAAAACGAATGCCCCTGCTGCTTTTCAATGAAAAACCCCTTGAATAAACGGGAATTTTTAAGCCCATATCTGGATCTCCTGGTGACTTATTTTTTAATTGATGATATAACTGGATATACTCCATGATAAAGGAACTGAGGAGCATTGATAAATTGTGTTGGAATGTTTGAGGGAAAAAAAGCTTTAATGCCAAATTCGTTCAGTGTGCGTTTTTGGGCTAGATTCGTTTCCTCTTGGGGCCACGTGGTTTCTAAGGATGTAGTGTATGTGGAATCCCTTTCTAGAGAATCGAAGTAAGTTGAAGAAAAATTGGGTAAAGACCTACTAATGTGTCAATAAAATAAGAAAAAGCTTTGTTTGGTTTAAGCCAGTGTACTAAACCGCGATTTGGGTCCAAGGGAATTGCCTCTTCTATTTGCTTCCCATTGAAACGACCTTAACGTAACAGAAATGTTCCAATTTGTTATGGTCCGGAGATGAAATGTGAAGGAAAAGCTTTTTTAAAAACTTCAAGAACCTTGCTGACTAAACCGCACACTATCCTTACCTTGCCAGTAAGGGTAAGAACTCATTGTGTATTGTGTCTCTATTCTGGTTTGGGTGCAGTGCAATGCAAGAGACGAATGTAATTGCTTATGCTTTGAAGGAAATTAAAAGGTGCCATGAACGTAACTAATCTGACCCACGATTTGGAAATTGGCCGCAATTGTGTTTTGCATTAAAACAATGGAAGACCCTATCAATATGGGGTTAAAATTGTGAAGGCTCTACTGATCATCGTAGTTTACATATGTCCTTTATACTCAGAGAAGGATTTGGAATTTGGAACACAGAAGGTGGACTGGAAACCTACTGAAGGACTCTAATATCACTATCGTCTTGGTATCAAGATCCGGGAAAGGCCTCAATGTTTGTGCAAGACTCCTTTAAGTAGAAAACGGGAAAGCAATGGTTAGTTTTAGGCCCACGTATACAAGTTTTTCTAGACGCCCATTTTGCTAGAGAAGGTTTCAGACTCTGGCTAATGACTTTATGAGTTAGAAAGTAAATGAGAAAGGGAGGATGTTGCCATGTGGAAGGCGGAGATCTTCTTTCTTTACCAGATCAGGGGCAAAACAGTTTGAAACGATGATAAAACTAAGCCGAATTTCGAGAATATGGTGTTGCAGGGAAGCTAAAAACGTGAAATAACTAATTAGACAATGTGTTTTGAGAATTAGGGAGGGATGTGTGCCCCTTTTGAATGATTTGAAATCCACACTATTCCTTACGAGAGGCCTCAATGTGTTTCCCGGAGTATTCTATCCATCCTGTGCAACCAGAGGTACCGTGACCTAGAGGCAACACTTTTGGTGGTAAGTCGAAAATGAAGCGTGCGACCTTGTTAGTTTTTGGTTGCAATGTCCCAAATTTTCAGCAAGTAAGAATGACACTAGAGGAGAGTCCGCGGAGGAAAAACCTTCAAGAGAATGCCCCATTCCTGAATGGAATTGGGAGAGAATTGCGCAATGGACTTCGGGTTGGTCCTTCCAAAAGACATTGGGCTAAGTTTGGAAATTCTATTTGGTTACTTGTGGGACAGATTAACAATCCCGCTCATTTCAATTCCGGTTAATGTGGCTTAACAACATGCAGAGAAGTTAGCCAGATCTACATCCAATAAATTGTTCGTTGCAAATGGAAGTCCACTTCCATCAATATCAGATAAGGTACCAGTTTACTTCTATGTTTTTTTGGAGAAACAATTGCCAACATGCTGCATTAGGTCCTAGGTTGGACCTTAGTACTGCATTTCACCACCCATCGGCAACCTATGGACAGTCTGAGCGAACGATTCAAAGTTATGAGAGATAATGGCTTTCGAGGGCATGTGTTGAATATAATTCGTGGTCATTTGGATAAATTTTTTTACCCTTAGCGGAGAGTTTTTCAAACAATAATAGCTATCACTTCAATATTTGATATGGCTTCCTTTTGAAGCGTGTGTAATGGGAGGACGAATGTAGGTCTCCCATTGGTTTGTGTTTTTTTTGAAACAAAATGCATTCGAGGTTCGACCTTGGGTTACTGACCTTTGAGGGATTCGTTAAGAAAATTGAAATCTATTCAAGCCAAAGCTTTTAGCGGCTCAAAAGTTAAGGCACATGAGTACTGGATCGAAAGGTTTAGTGGACTTTTGAGTTCAAAATGGAGGTGAGCAAGTTTTGCTGTAAGTTTCGCCCATGAACGGGTGTTTATTCGATTGGTAAAAAGGTAAGGCTTAGTCCCAGAGGTTAATTGGTTCCATTTTAAAAGTACTTAAGAGTAGGGAAAGGTGGACATTTATGTAATTACCTTGCCCCCAGCACTCTCAGGAAGTGCGAAAACCCGCTTATTCTCAAGTGCTATGTTTAAAAGGTACCATGGGAAATGGAGGAAACTACATCATCCGTTGGGAAAATTGCAGTTCGGGCTTGAATGAGAACTTGTCTTATGAGTGAAAGGAGCCGTTGCCATTTTAGAAGATAAGAGAAAAGGTCCCCAAAGTTGGAAGGTCGAAGGGAGATTGCGATCCATTAAGGTGCAATGGAAAATCGACCAGGTGAAAAAGAATCACTTTGGGAGAAGGGGGGCCTGATATGCAAGGAAAGATACCCACCACCCTGTTTCAACTTCAGTTACTTCTTTTCACTCGTCTTTCTTTTTTTGTTTTTTCTTCGCGTGATCTTCAGGATGACGATGGGGAAATTGGGATCGTATTGTAAACTACCTTTTAGGTCATTTTTGAGCAGCAAATTTAATTCTTGAAAAACTGGCTGAGACGATGTATCCACGACGGACCTTCAATGGGCAACGACGGACCGTCGGGGGGGTCCTCGTTATCCCGAACCTTAAACTCTGAAATTAGGTACTGAGAAAGGTAGCTGAGAGTCGACTCTCCGAACGGTGCATACGACGAGAAAATGGCAGGACGAACGCCGGGGTGGGCACGAACGGACCGTCCCCGTCCTAAAATTCACTAAAAATCAAGTCTCTGAACGCGTGCTGAGCAAAGCAGGACTGAAACCGTCGCGGCAACGACGCCCGTCCCAGCGGCGTAATCCCAGCTTGGGTCAATTTCTGTTAATTAATTTAAAAAAGGGGGCGGTTTTGGAAACTATTTCCTGCTTTAATTTATAAACCAAGGGTTAATGTTAAAATAAGTCCCTAATTTTTGGGGGTTTAAAAGAGTAACCTTGATTTTATTAGTGGGTTAAATATTGCCAATCTTTTTATACTTTAATTATCCTGCTCGCTTTAAAGGGTAAACTCAAGAGGGTTTTTTGAATAATCAAAACTTACACCGAAACCACTCGCGCAAGGCTCAAACGATCGATCAAAGAGAGAAAGAAACCTCGCTTTTGAGAAGAAATACCTTTGTTTGATCTCAATTTTCGGTGGAGGGTAGTTTACTGGTTTTATGCTATTTTCATAAAAACTCTTAAATAACGAATGATCCGTATTGGGTAAAGTATGTAAAAACCCTTCTATAGCTTAATTGGTGTGCAAGCATGAATGAAGTTTTATATAATATATTGGTGATGAAACTAGCTGATACTAATGACTTTTTTACTCTTGAAAACCCTCTTGTTAATGATGAAAAAAAATGCCTTAGTACATAAAAGAAGGCTTGATGAACTAAAAGACTGAGGTTAGAGGATCGGTGTCACGTTCCGCCACCAGGTATATAATGAGGATCGGAAGTGCCCCAACGTTCCGGCATCCAGGATAGAAATAGTTGAATTGGGTGTCACGTTCCGACACCACCAGGGATAAGAATGAGGATCGGAGTGCGCACGTTCGGCAACCGGATAGAATAATGGGAAATCGGGTGTCAACGTTCCGAAACCAGGATAGAAAATAGGATCAAAGTGCCATGGTCCGCACCATGCAGAAGAAATATGGATTCGGGTGTCACGTTCTGTACCCCAAGGAATATAATGAGGATCGGAGTGCCTGAACGGGTTTCGGCACCCGTATAGAATCTGGATCGGGTGTTCACGTGTCCGACACCCGTATAAGTCAGATGAGGATCTGAGTTGTCCCCCACGGTTCCGACACCAGAGATCAGAAGATATGAATTTTTTTGCGAATAATGTTAATATAACTCAATCTAAAGAATATGTTTTCTAAAAGAGTAAAGGTAAATAGAGCCTGAGTCCCTCATATGAACTTGGCATCTTTTATTAGATTACAATACTGTGTTTTGTTGCTACAATGTTAAGTAGTTATCGTTGATTTTATTTATCTAGTATCTTTATATATCTGTTTCTAATTTTTGAGTTGGCCGTGATCCCTACTCTTACTGTGTTTTGTACTGACCCCCTACTTGTAAATGTTTATTTCTTTGTTATTTGTGGAGTGCAAGCAAACTGACCTATCGTCTTCCACTTCAACCGTAAACGCTTAAGCCATCCTTCATCACACAACGGTCGATCTCAGGTGGCTAATGCTTCCTTACTTGGACTGGAATCTCTTATTCATGTTCTTGATTGCTTGAAGTTCCGTCATGGGACCTAAGGCTGTTTTTTTGTTAATTTATTTTAACTTCTTATATACTCTTATATTAGTAAATGTGTGAGGATAGATTTTCTGTGGTGGATGACGTCCAAGATTTTTGGGAATAATAATAAGTATTGAGTTTTTAATAAGTGATTTAAAAAAAATCAATTTTCAATAATGATTTAAGTCTTCCCGCATTATATTGTTTTTGTTATTTACTGGGTCGTAAAGGTTGGGAGGAATTGAATTGGTTGGTTCGCTTCACATATTAAAGGAATCAGTTGTGGGTGCCAGTCGCGGCCCGATTTGGTCCGTGACCACAATGTGGTCATAGCTTTCCCTTATTAAAAAAGCTAACATTTTATCTTTCTCTACTCTGACTAGAATTTGAAAAGGTGATCAATCGCCCCCGTATTGCAATTACCCAGTGTGCCTAGATCTTCGCAAAGGGCGAAGGCCTATAATTCTGGGCATTACCGTATTGCTCTATTTATTTTGAAACCTGGCTCAAAATTTGCTTTTCTCGCTTCTCTTCTCTTCTCTTCTCTCTTCACCATCTTTATCTTCCTCCTAACTCTAATCTTCAGGCATTCACCCGATATCGGTTGGCCTTTCGAATAGTTCCAACCAACTTTTTTTTCAATTTTCCCCACCAAGAAGTTCATTTTCCTCTTTAAAATGGAATCCAGAACTACACAACGACCTATTTTTCGTATAACTAGAGAATATTTAGGAGGACGCCGATATCGTGCCTTTCGAATAGTTCACCACTTTTTTTCAATTTTCAAGAGTTTCATTTTCTCTTTAATCCAGAACTACACACGACCTGATTTTCGTATAACTAGAGATATTTAGGAGGCTTAATACCAAAGTCTCTGTAGTATCTTTTTTAACTCTACATCACTTCAATTAATCCCACTGACATTCTATCGTTGCGAAACAAAATGGATACTAAATTTTAAACATTGGTGGCTTGGACAATTCGTGCTTCTTCCAAGCAACAAAAGGGGCAACTATTAATCCAATTTTGAGCGACCTTTAACCTTTTTAGGAATGCTATCGCTTAAATACATATTTTAAAAATTATGTAAAGCTTGAATAATAGCGATTTTGCTTGAAAATTATATATATTAGTATGTTTTACATTTATAGAATTATTGTAAAATTATCTAAATATTTTTAAATTATTAGGATGTGAATATTTTAAAAATTTAAAGTGATTTTCAACATCGAACAAATATTTTAATATATGTAGTATTTTGATTTAAATGTAATTACTATGGTTTTCCTCAAATTGAGTATTTAAATTCTAGCCTTTTCTATTCTAGTGTCTTTCAATTGTAGCCACCCCCATTCAAAGTTTTATTTCAATAGTAACCACCCTCTCATTTCAATTTTAGCCAATCTTCTATTGCAATTTTTACCATTTCGGATCCCATTCAATTTTTCAGCTTTTAATCTCGTCCGTCCATCCTTAAAATTAAATCATAGAACACATCCTAGCCCTTCATCTCTATTAAATCAATGACCCAGATTTAATCTACCTATTATAACCTAAAAAATCCTAATTTCTAAAATTTTTCATTCTCTTCTTCCCGCCCCTCTCCCTGGAAGCATCCGCCTCCCTTCTCTTTTCCCCTTCCAACCTCTTTCTCTTTCTGGCAAAGGCCACAGAGGCGGCGACCCCTCTTTCCTCTCCTCTCTCCTCTTCTCCGTCCGTCTCTTCCTTTCATCTCCGCTTTCATTTTTTCCCCATCAATGGCAGTACTAAGGTGAGCTGCCAGGCACTAGTGAAGGCTTACGGACAGCAGCTCCAACCACCTGTCGCCGACTTATCCGGAAAAAAACAACAAATAGAAATAACTCAAAGGCAGCCACCCCTCTTCTTCCCTCTCCCAGTGCTCCTCCTCTCTCCCTCCCCTCTTCTTCTCCCTTCTCCCGTTGTCTTTTTCTTCCTCTTTTTTTCGCAAGATTGCAAGGCAACTGGCGAGCGACGCAGCAACCATGCGATCCACGGTGAAACCCATCAGCGTAGGCAGCAGATCAATCCGGTGAGTATGGCACCATCAACAGCTCGACGCCAGCAATAGCCAGCACTGAACCACCACTAGCAGGCAGTAGCAAAGGCCGGTAATTTCTCCAACAGCAAGCTCCGGCGATATCCGGGCATTGGGTCATGTCACAGGTCTGAACACATCCGTCTTTGATATTTTCTTAAAATTAATTATTACTTCATCTATCAAACTCTTTAAGTTTTTTTCTTTCAACCATGTTTTCCTATTATTCTAATATGCTTATTATAACTTTGGTGTTTGAAATATGCGTTGATCCGTATACTTAATTTTTTGGGGTTAATAAATATTTGAATCTTATATTTTTGTTAACTGTCTAGTGTCTAGTTCACTAAATTTGTTTAGAACCTTGCATATTGTTCCTCCTCAAATGTTGATTGGTTAATTTAGCGTTGCTTAATAAGGGTAGATTATTTGATAATGGGTCATTGTGATTATAAGATTTTTTCGAGTATATTTAATTTCATGAATGATAATAACTGTAAGTATGTTATTTTATTATGATTGATTTCTCTTATACGTTAGAATATGCTTAATTTGATTTCCTAAAATTATATGGTAAATCTTTGATCATGTGAAAAGATGAAAAAAAGTTTCTTACTTGTTTATTTTGGGAAATATTTACTCATTCTCAAAATATTGATTTTATGATTTGGCTCTATTAAAATGAAGTAAAAATATTAATTGATCTCCTTTTCCTTTAATGTTTGCCTAGATTGATTCTTACATGTTTATTTGTGGAAATTTATTATTAAGAAAAAGTTTTACCTTAAATTATTTCCTTGTCATATTCAGTTTTTCATATAATTTGTTAAAATAATAATAATAATTCAAAAGCTTATTTTAGCCCTTCTTTATTTTATAAAAGAAAAAAAAATAATAGTTCTCCCTATTTGGTCATTTTCTTACTTGTTTTTATATGGTAAAAAATAATTTAAAAAAAGTCTGATTTGACTTTTCTTTATTTAAGAAAAATAATATTACTCTCTCTTAATTTATACTTACTTGCTTATATTTGGTAAAAATAATTAGAATAATTTGGCTGATTTGAATTTCCTTTGAGTAAGGAAAATGTGATAATTAATTGATTCCTTTAATTGTTTCCCCATTATTTATGCTCCTCCTCTTTGCTATTTAAATAACACCCCCTCCCTTCTTTATTTCACAATCTTACATCTTTATATTCACTCACTTTTCTCTCTTGAGTAGTACTCATTCATTCACCTTTTAATACAAGTTCACTTATTACTCTCAATTCTCATCTTCCATTTTGCTCATATTTTAAAATATTTTAGATACTGATCTCTATTCTAAAAAAATAATAATAAGAACTGTAGTTAGGATTTGGATCATCCTTTCTTGTTGTATTGCTGTAGTGGATTGAAAACCTTACTAAAATTCTTCATGGCCGATAAAATTTCTGCATAATTGGTTAGCCTCCTTTACTATTTTAAATTTCGTTTTTGCATAATCATCATCCTTTATGTGTTGGAAATGAAACAAACAAGGAAGAATCCTAGTTAGTTTCATTACCCCCCTCTCTACGTGTGATAATACATCTATGATTATTCTTTACCTTTTTGGGATGTTATTTATTGGTTAGTATAAATATCTGGTTACAATTACTTTTCATTATATATGTGTCACATTATCCTTTCTAGCAGGTTTCTAACTTAGAGTCACGATAGTGAAAGAGTGCTTAGAAGATTAGAGATAATTTTATGATGAAGCTATGTTATTTGTGATATTTTTTCCATTTGTTCCTATTTTTTTTTTGTAACAATGTGTAAACTCTCTAATTGTAGTCTACATAAAGTAAATTTAGGGGATTGTCTAAACGGGGAGGGGAATAACCTGCTACATGTTTATCATATTATCGTTTAACATATTAAAGAGCATGCCTATGGTAATTAGCATATATTATTTATCATGTTTACCGATTTTGCATCATCAACTTAATCAAGAAAAAATTAAAATAATAATCTTACTAATTGTGTTTAACTATTCATCATGATTATTTGTTCATTGCAATAATAATAATAATAATACTAACAATGTTTTTACATGCCTAATGTTTATTTTAACATCTTTAAATTTGTTAATGAATTTTATAATAATTAGACTCTAATAACTTTTGCATGTTAAAATTAAATTCTAATAATCTTAGTAGGTTGATCAGTTAGAATTTTATAAAATTTTTATGTGTTTTAATAATTTTTCTGCATGTTAATTACCTAGAAATCATGTTAATAGTCTTGTAAATTTTCAGCATATCCATGATAAAAAACATATTTGTTGTGCATATTTTTTGCCACTTATAAATAAATAAACCAACCAATATTGTGTTGCTAATCAGCCGCTCTTCATAATAAAATAAAAAATCATTTGTTGCATTTAACAATTTTCTTGACTCTTAAATAAATACATTTCATAGTGATAATCTTTGCATTAAAGAATTGGCTATATTAATGTTCTATTATCACTATTAGTGTCACGACCCAACCCGATGGGAATGAAAATAGTGCCCATTTTGACACTCCCATTACAAACCTATAAATAGACAAACTGATGAAACTAAGACAATATGAATTAAGCAAATCAAGCAAACCCCAAACGCCAAACTATATATAAAGTGGGATCTGTCACATAAGAGTCATAAACCATCCAAACCCTAACAACATACGGCGAGCCGAACCAAAGCCGCCACTCTCCAAAGCATAATAGAACTACGCAGCCGACAAGCTGCCACTACACAATACACATGATGCTACGCCAAGCCGACAAGGCTGCCCTACCTGTACAAACGGACATCCCAAACAAAACATTGTCCAGGATATTATCCAAACATTAAAATACAACCCACACGATGTCTACGACCTCTAAGAGTATAGTAGTGAAAACTCGACGGGACAGGGCACCGCCATACCCATAGACAGCAAAAGACTACATAAAAAGTTATGTGTACCAAAACGACTGGGCCTACCGAACAGTGCGAGTCTTCCACCAAGCAGAATAAGATATCTAGGCGGGAAGATCACCGAACTGAGCGTCTACACCTGCGGGAATGAACGCAGGAGCCCCCCCGAGTAAGGGGGCGTCAGTACGGACAAGTACTGAGTAGTAAAGACTAAGGAAAGATGACAAGATGACCAACAGATAAGTCGAAATAAATAAGATTATCGTACATTGTACTTTTTAAGTGAAAATCATTGCATATCTTTTAACCTATAGGATGCCCAGTCCCGGTAAGGGATCGGCAAATAATCATCACCAATCATCTCCGTCATATCATCATCATAAACATCCATCACCAATCATATATATAAATATACATACCGGCCCTATAGTGAGGGACTCGTGAACATATGCAAGAAGAAACTCTTGAGAAACTTACCCGGCCCGGGACTCGGTGAAATGATAAATACTCTAGCACGAGCAGAATATTATGTGAAACCATAGCAATTAAAATATTCCTTATAATCATAGAACAATCAAAGTGAACCAGCAAGGAGTATTACCAAAGATTAACGTTCGTATCAAGATTATAACCCTTAAGACGATCTGGAAACATCAAATCTCAATGACTCAAGAAAGCACTTACCATAGCTATGGAGAAATACAATAGCCTTAGACATAGCCGTATATAAAGGAATAGTTGTGGAAGTAAGAATTATACGTCACCTAGAACTCTAGACGTGAGGCATCAATTGTCCGTTATTGCTCATTTTTTAAAAGTCATGCCAAACAAAGAGGAAAGGATAGCATTACATACCGAAGTCGAGCTGAAGTCCATATTTTCTGTATTTCAAGTTTTGGTATTAAATCTATAACAAGCAAACAATCGTGCCGCAATTAGATAAACGTCACGATTTATACTTATTGTAAGCTACCTAATATCAACGAAAATCCGGCAGCACTTTCCCTATTTTCCTTACTTGTCCCAACTCCGACAACAACCAAATTATTCACAGCAATACCAAAAACACATATAACACCAACGAATCATATTAAACAGCCTCCCCCAAAACAGTTCCGTTTTGGGCAAACCTAGTAACGAAACAACGACGTCAACGAGCGATAAATCATTTTATAATTCGCAACAACATATACCTTATCGTATCATCCTTTGGGATATTACCCATAATCACTTAACATATACATAACACCCCCAAACAGAATTTTCCGCAGGTTTGCTTTAATCAAAACAGTCCAAAACATAACAGAACACACTAGCAATCTGATCATGGTTTATGTTCATACTTATACATTCCAATAACTAAAAAACAAATTCCCCAAAGCTACTGTTCCACGCCCCCCTTCTTAACATTAATGGTAATTAACAAAAGGATTCGAGGAATTCCACACAATCAAATAGATTTACTAACCAATTTCTTTGAGATGCTGGCCAAGAGTGTCATGGGATGGTTTTCTCCATTTCCATGGTGGTTCAAGTCAAGTGGTGAAAGAGATGATATGCTTGCAAAAGCATCGCACTACATCATAACATATGAAGTGGAGGCAGCCACACACTTACACATGCTCCACTAAGTACAATCTTCAATCTGATTTCTTTTTAATATTATTAATATGAAGTGGAGGCAGCCCACCCACTCACATGCTTCCACTAAGGCCAGACTCCCATTAGACTTTCTTTACTTTTGCCTGAGTCCGGTGGGGCCCACTCGATAAATATAAATCTACAGCCCCCCCCACATTTCTAAAAAATTAATCCCACACTTAAAGTTAATTTCCAATCAGCATAATTAAACCCCACACTTACAGTTAATGGCCTAATCAGCACTAATTAATATCATACTTAGAATTAAAAACACTTGGAACTTAAAATAAAACTGAATTTCCCGAACTTACATTACTAGTTCATGAACGCGCAATACGTATAAAAATACCGGAGGCTACATCCTTCCCCCTTAGGAAAAAGTCGTGCCTCAAATGTTAAGTAGCGTATTAACGGGGGAAAAAAAAATAAATTCCAGCGACAGTCTCTCTAACAGTTATACCTATCAACTGCATCCTGTAATTACAGATGCATCACAGAGTCCACAACTTACTACATAATCTCAATTTATCAATCAAGATAGTCAGCCTAGAAGTGAATTACCTGCGGTACGGGGGAACACGTAGGATACTATTTTCATTTCGTCTTCTGCTTCCCAATTATTCCTCCTTATTATTATTTTGCACAGCACTTTGACGGGGAAGCCACATCCTTAGTACGTAACCTTCTAATCCTGTCGATCAAGTATAGCTACGGGTTTCTCCTCAAAGGACAACTCCTCTGTTGTTACCTGAACACATCTAACAGGAATACTCTAGAAGGCTACCAATACACATTACTAGCATCGATACATGGAAAGACTGGAATGTACGCCTCCAAATACAGATGTAGATCCAAATCATATGCAAAAAACCTACCTATCATACGGACAATCTGATAAAGGCCAAATGTATCTCGGATGAGCTTCCCCGCCTGCCGAATCTAATCACACACTTCATGGGTGATACCTTTAGGAATACCCAAGTCCCAATCTGGAAACTCCAAATCCAGACGCAGATATATGCATAGACTTCTGTCGACTCGGGATGCATAATAATCTTTCTGAATAGGCTTCCACCTTGTTCAAACAGCTTGCTGAACATATCCGGGCTATTAACTTAGTCTCGCCAACATAAAACCAAACAACACAACAGTGTTGTGACCTGACAACTTCTCCATATAAGGCCTCGTACGGTGCCTCTGGATACTAGAATGGTAGCTATTAATTGTAGGAAAACTCAAAGCGTCAAATGTGATCATCCCAGATACCTTGAAATCAATAATATAGGCCCGCAACATATCTTTCTAAATCCTGAATAGTACGCTAGCCTGCCCATCAGTTTGAGGGTGAAAATGCTTGTGATAAGGGTTACTGTGTCCCAATCACTCTGCAAACATCTCCAAAAGTTGGCTGTAAATTGGAGTCCTCTGTCTGATATAATGGACGTGGGGAATCCCATGAAGTCTCCTATCTCCCTGATATATAACCTCGCATAATCTTCAGAGAAAAAGTAGTCCTGACTGGAAGAAAATGGCGATTTCGTCAGCCTATCTACAATAACCATATAAGTCTAACTTCCGTTGGGTGCGAGGTAAGACCTTGTAATGTAATGAAGTCCATATTAATCATCTTTTCCCCAAATTTTCCTGTCGGGATCTTATATCTTGCTATAATCCACCAGGGCTTGTTTGATGTCGATCTTGGACTTGTTGACAATTCGAGCACTGAGCAACAAACTCACGCATGTCCTTTTCATGCCATCCCACCCAGTATAAGCATCTGAGGTCATGATAAATTTTTGTTTGACCCGTTGGTGAATAGAATAAAGGGAGAGTGTGCCTCATCCCATACCTGCCGTCGTAGCCCCGCATATGGGTACACACAATCTGCCTCATATCGTAACACTCGTCAGTGTAACCTTAAATGGGGTCTTGCCTTTTGAAGAGTTGCATCTCTATACTGTACCAGATAGGGTCCTAGTATTGGGTATCTGTAACCTCGTCTATGATTGAGGGGGACCAGCAATCTCGAATAGAAAACTCAAACTATCTTATGAATTAACAGAGGAATCCAAGGATGGATAGCCACTGAATTCTCCCGAACATCTCCCTCCGTTCTGTTGTACATCTACCAAGCTACCCAGTGATTGCGGACTCTAAGATCATCTGCTAACAACATTCGCTTCTTTCCCTGGATGATATAAATATCAACATCATAAGCCTTAGCAATTTCTAACCACCGCCTCGTCGTAATTCGCTCTTCTGTTGTAAAGATATTATTGGAGACTCTATCGATCTGTATAGATGTCCACATGGACACCATATTAAAGAATTCCCTCCATAGCCTTCAAGGCAGGAACCACGAACCCCCGCTAACTCCAGCATAGCGAGGTAGGATAGTTCTTTCATGCTTCATAAGATATCGGGAGGCATAGGCTATACTTTGCCATGCAGAGGTGTGAAAGGGAAGAAAAAGACAAGTGAACGTCACCGGCTCTTACAAAGTGATCGAGAAGGTGTGGGTAGAGGGGGGGGGTAGAGAGCGGCAAAGAGGGGGGGTGAGGGCTTCTCATCATCATATCTGTCGACCGCATTAACCCTCCTTCCTCTGCTAGCCCACACCGCGAAGCTCACCAATAAATAACATATCCGTCTAGCCTCTCCGGAGAGTTAGGACTGGAGCTGTATGGTAGTCAATTTGTCTTTCAATAGCATGGAAGCTTCGCTCACAAGCATACAGTCCACTGGAAACTTGGCTTGCCTTTTGAGTTATAGCCATTGTCCAAAGGCGTTGGAAATTGAGGCAAACTTTTACTACGAATCTCATTGTATATCTACTTACCCAGAAAGCTACGTACCTTAGTAGGTGTCGAGGTCTGGGCGGCCCAAGGTCTTTACCGACTCAATCTTCTGGCATATCTACTTGAATACCATCAGCTCCAATAATATGCCCCCAAGAATGCCACTTGTGTAGTCAACAGAAAATCGCAATTAGGAAAATTAGCATACAAACTCCTGGTGACTGAAGCACCCTAAGTACCGTCCAAAATGGTCTGCATGCTCCTCTTCTGAACGTGAATAGACCAGAATATCGTCCAATAAAATAACAATAACAAACATATCAAGGAATGTTAAAACAACTCGGTTCATTCAATCCATAACACCCGTTGGGAGCATTTAGTCAGCCCAACACAAGACAGCACTCTAAACTCATAATGCCCGTTGGGTTCGGAATGCGTTTTCTTTGGAATATCTGCCTCCCTACTCGCACCTGATGATGAACATGACAGCCAAGTCTATCTTGCAAAACACTTAGCACCCTGCAACTGGTCAAATAGATCGTCAAGCCTTGGGAGGGACGAAATGTTCTTTACTGTACTGGGTTCAGCTGCCTTAATCTATTTCACCATCCGCAACGACCCCCATCCTTCTTCCTCACACAAAAGTACCGGTGCTCCCCAATGGTGTGACGTACTGCCTGATAAAGCCCTTTCTAACAAATCTCTAATTGCTCATTTCAATTCGGCAACTAAACAGGGTGCCTTCTGAAGAAGTATAGATAGAGGCTGGGTATCTGGTAGTAATCTATAGTAAATTCTATCTCCCGTTCTGGAGAAGGCCTGGAAAGTTCCTCTGGGAATAATCGGGAAATTCATTAACTACTGGGCTGATTTGAAGGAGTCGTGCATCAGCCTTTATGTCATGACACACGAACCAATGATAAATATATCCTTTCTAAACCATCTTACCGGCTTAAGTATGAAATTGAACGAACATTTCGACGATACGTACTCCCCTCCATTCTATTAATCCGAGTTTCCCTTGGAAATTGAAATCGAACTATCTTCCATCTTGCAATCAACATTAGATAACAGCGGCCAACTATAATGCTATGCCCATGATAATATCAAAGTCAATCATATTTAAATCTTATTAGATCCTGCTATGGTACAGACTATGACTATATACAACCATTGAACATTTTTATAACTCGGCGTAGCTATGACAGAATCTCCTACACAGGTGTAGCCCTTCATCCAAATGGTCTATTCAATTTCAGACTCTATTCGATCCTCGAGCAACGAAGGGAGATTATTAATGATAAGGTGGGAAACTGGGGGTCGATCAATGCATACACACTTCGGGAGGAGAAAAGTGATTACATATAACTGTTGATAAAATAGGTGACGCCTCCTGATATTGCCGACTAGTCAAAGCATATATACAGTTCGAGGGACCGCTAGAACTGGAAGCTCACCACGTCCCTACCATTTGGCTGCTGGCGCCTGAATACCCTTGTCCCCAGAGGACGAATTACCATTAGAAGGAGAGAACCAGCCAATGGGACCCAGTAGGATGTGCGATAACCACCTGCACTACCTACGTAAGGTGACACTACCCTCATATATGACCCCTGACGGCTGCAAAAAAAACATGCACCTGTAAGCCCAACGGACAATTCCCCAGGATGGGGACCTACCACCACGAGAACCCGAGGCAAAGGTAGCCTCGGACTGCTCAAACCCCTGCCCATTTTGTGACCCTGAATCTCAGGCTGCTGACCAGCTCTGCAATATCCCGTACGATCGAACCCCCCTACCCATGGAACGTGGGGGTTGCACTTTGTGCTGGCTGGGAAGAAAATCTGAAACATGCTGCTGCGACTGCCCGCCTCGACACTCATAGGATAACATTCGATCTAGCCCGTCTTATGTTGACCTCGATGATAATCTCTATCTGGCTGAGTCACGGTGCCGATCCTCTACCCCCTGTGCTATGCATGCACCGAACAATGTCATACTGGCTGAAAGAGTTACTGCCATATACAACCGTTCAATCAGATAACGATCCAATCCCATCACATAACGATGTACCCTGTCTGCCATATCAGCACAATAGTAGGCGCATTGCCTAGACAATGAATCAAACACTAGAGGTATACTCGCGAACGCTCCTCCATTCTTTTTTGCCTCAAACGCAAGGATCATCGAACTCAGCTCGCTTCATTCTAGAGGCCAGGAAGTGGGGCACCCTGGAAAGCCTCCACAATTTTCCCATACCGCTAGAGGAGCACCCTCACCCCTAGATAACTCCAAGACTCATACCAATTAATAGCGACATACCGCAAACGGATACGTTAGCCAAACTCAACAGACTCGGTCACGAGCTGCGTATCCTCAATGTACGCTTGATCTGACGAATAAACTCTTTGGGATCATCCTGGGGCATTGACCAAGAATTCTGGAGGATTACAACCTCAAGAAGTCAAGAGCCCTTAAGCTATCAGATCTGTCCGCCATGATCAAACTCCAGTCCATGCCTGCAAGCCTGAATCGCCACTAAATATAGTCAGCAATTGAAACCGCAATTCTCATGGCCCTATCCTCCGGCCCCTGGCTGAGGAGATGAGGATTCAGGTTCTGGGGCCTCGGGGGCTGGTGGTGGTGTCCCCCGAAATGGAGTTGTTGATTGCTGCTCTAATATCCTTAGCGGTGGCGGTGTGTAGCAGAGCTCTCCGACGAAGCACAATACCAGGCAAGACTGGGCACGGGGCACCCTAGTAAACTCTCGGGTCGACTATTTTACTTTCTGCAAACCGATTTTTCCCTTCGGGAACGGCTGTCAACTTTATTTGGAGGCATAACTGAAACATAGGGATTCGTTAGAGAGGATATCCTGTTAATTATGCTCTATCGCAACGATCAGAATAAGAAGAAAGGATGACATCCAAAATGTCCTGTAGCTTCCTGTTATAGAGGTGTGCAACAACACACCGATCAACCAAGACTCTATAGACACGCGTCTGTGTAACCAACTTCCGAGGAGAAAGAAAGAACGATCTGTGATCCACTTGTCACAAAACCCAACCCGATGGGCATGACTATGCACATTTTGGCCACTCACATACAAACCATAAAGTATGCAAACTGAAACTAGACACCAATATGCGAATTTAATCAAATCAAGCCAACCCCAAACGCCAAATATAAATAAAGTGGACTATGTACATAAGGAGTCATAACCATTCAACGGAACAAAATGCGCGAGCGACAGGCATCCACTATCAAAGCATAATTAAGCATACGCAGCCGACAAAGGCTGCCACTACACAAACACATGTTACGCAGCCGACCAAGGTGCCCTTGTACAAACGGCATCCCACCCAACAAAACCATGTCCAGACTATTATCCAAAACATAAATATACAAACCCGCACGTGTATGACAGACCCTCTAAGAGTATAGTTAGTGAACTCGACGGGACAGGCCCCCGCCCATACCCATAGAAAAGCAAAGGACTACATAAAAATTATGAACCAAAAACGACTGGGCTCCCCCCCTCCCGCTTAACCCACCAAAAAACAGTGAGCTCTTCCAAACAGCAGAATAGAGATCATAGGCGGGAAGTCTCACCAAACTGAGCGTCTACACCTGCGGGCTGGAAAGCAGCCTCCCCGAGGAACGGGGGTCAAGTACGGACAATGTATGAGTATGTAAAGCATAAGGTAAAAGATGACCAAGATAACACAACAAGATAAGTCGAAATTAAGATATCCTTACACATGTACTTTTTAAGTGAAAATCATTGCATATCTTAAACTATAGGATCCCAGCTTCCTGTAAGGGGGACTCGGCACAAAATAATCATAACATCTATCTCCGTAAGTCATATCATTCATAACAGCCCTCCTCACAAATCATATATATAATATACATACTCGGCCCTCTAGTGAGGACTCGGTGAATAGGCAAGAAACTCTGAGAGAACATTTACCCGGCCCGGGAGAGTCGGGAAATGATAAATGGACTCTACGACTTAGGCAGAATATGAGAAACCATATGCAATAAAATCATTTCTTAAACTCAATTAGAACAATCAAAGTGAACCATAGCCAAGGAGTAATTACCAAAGATACGTTTTTATCAGATATAAACCCTTAATACGATATATGAAACATAAATCTCAATGACTCTAAAGAAGCCACTACTAGATATGAGAATCACCAAAGGCCTTAGGACATAGCCGATATATAAAGGAATAGTGTGGAAGTACGAATATACGTCACCTAGACGCTCTAGAAAGAAGAGGTATCAACATCTGTCCGTTATTGCTCAGCTTGTAAAAAAATCATGCCAACCAAAGAAGGAAAGATAGCGTTACATACCGTATAGCGAGCTGCCCGTCCCAATATTTACTGCTCAAGGTATATTAATCTATAACAAGCAAACAATCGTGCCACAATTAGAATAAACGGCACGCTTTACTACTTATGTAAGCTAACTAATAATTCTAACGAAATTCCGGCCAGCACACTTCCCCTATTTTCCCTACTTCGTCCCAATCCGACCAACAACCCCAAAATTATTCACAGCAATACCAACAAACAATATAACCCAAGAAATCCATATAAACAGCCTCCCCAAATACAGTTCCATTTGGCAAACCTTCGTAACGGAAACACCGAACTCAACGAGCGAAACTCATTTTAGAATTCGCACAAATTACTTATCGTATTCATCCTTTGGAGATATTACCATAATCACATTAAACATTAATAACACCAAAACAGAATTTTCCGCAGTTGTGCTTAATCAAACAGCCCCCAAAACATAACAGACAACATAGCAATCCGATCATGGTTTCTGTTCCTACTTAGCACATCAATAACTAACACAAATGCCCAAGCTACTGTTCACGCCCCCCTTCATAACATTAATGGCTAATTAACAAAGGTATTCTCAGGATTAAAAACCAGCAAAGAGATTACTAACCAATTTTTTCAGCTGTTGCCAGAGTTTCATGGCTGGTTTTTTCCGTTTCCATGGGGGACTGTTTTTCAAGTCAAGTGGTGAAGAGATGATATGTTGCAACGCATCTCACTACAATTTTAAACAATCTGAGTGGAGGCAGCCCACCATACACATCCTCCACTAAAGTCCATCTCAATATGTGATTATTTTTAATACTGAATAATATGGAAGTGGAAGGCAGCCCACACAAATACACATGCTCACTAAAGGCCAGCTCCATCTGATTTCTTTTACTTTGCCTGAGTGGTGGGCCCCACACGTAAATAAAAATCATAATCAGCCACTAATTAATCACCACACTTAAGTTAATTTCTCTAATAAGCCACGAATTAACCCCCCAACTTTAAAGTTAATGGTAATCAGCCACTAATATATAATACTTAGAATTAAACACACTTGGAACTTAAAATAAAATCTCATTTCCCGAACTTACATCTACTAGTTCATGACGCGCACTACGTATTCGAGGCATAACAATTAGAAATTTGGTGTACTGTCACGGTTAACCTACAGTAGCAATAGACGTTACTACTGTAGTCATAGGTCTAAGGCTACGGTTAGGTCAACCGCTACAACAGATCGCGTAGCAATAGCTCTATTGCGACGATTCATAAAACTGTAGGCCTGTTTCAACGGTTCTCATCTGAATTAATTGCAAACGCTTATGGCTGTATTGGTACGGTTTGAAACTAGAATAGAGGTTTATGCATTAAGTTGTGTTTTAAGGCTATGGCTACAGTTTTCTTGATCAACCATCTGGTGTCAACTTATTGCGACGGTTGTTATAGGTAATGCAACACTTTTAAACCATTGTAGATAGTGTCGCTTAACTATTGCAACGATGATACCTGATATTTGAACAATTCTATGCAAATAGTAAGCTTGTATATACCTGCTATATACTAATAATTCAAGAGAATTAAATTTTATATCATAAAAATACACGTAAATGGTTAAC
Source organism: Solanum habrochaites (assembly GCA_027704765.1). Taxonomy (NCBI): domain Eukaryota; kingdom Viridiplantae; phylum Streptophyta; class Magnoliopsida; order Solanales; family Solanaceae; genus Solanum; species Solanum habrochaites. Next base: position 34,703,997 of record JAKWJA010002500.1, on the reverse strand, counting down.
GAGAATAAATGTTAAATTACCAAAAATTAGAATTCAAGATCGTGATTTATTATCACAATTTAAAGCAATATTACAAATACTTTTATAGAATTCAAAAAAGGTGATGAACATGCCATAGATTTTCAATCTTAAAAAATATAGGATTCTAGAAACATTTTAAAGTTTACATCAATACTCAGCCGTAGTCAAGTCTTCAACTACGGCTTTTCATCGCCTTCTAGTTTTTTGATTTCATCACCTACATACAATAAGAAAATAATTATAAATAATTTAGGAAACCTTCAAATCTTGGAAATTAACAAGTATACATGTAGTTGCAACCATTTGCCTTAGCTTATAGAATTGTTCAGCCTAAAACTTGGAAATCATTGACATGCCAAAACATGCAACTGCTAGCTGCATTCAAACTTCTACAAGCAACAACAGAAACAATTAGACCAGACTAAATGCGTAACATGCATTAGCTTACTCGTGGTCGACTAAGAAAATCGTGTTGAAGCTAGGGATCAACACTATCATGCTAAAAGGAGACCAGCAGCAGAGAAAAGAAGAAGAAGAAGAAACAGATACTAGACAACCAGCAGTAGGAAACAACACTTATCATGATTTCACACTATCATGCTACAAGAGGACATGTTAATTCGCATACAACAAGCAAACCACAAAGAAACAAGCATACAAGCATAAAGTTATAAAAAAATCATGAATATACAACCTGGTCCTATACTAGGCTACACAAGCCATAGCACAAGAAAAGGAAACACGCATGAAACCAGACTACAAGCAGCAACTCAGAAATTAAACTATCAGTGAGAACAAGCAGCAACTCAGACATTTTATTCAACTCAGGAATCAGCCATTGAGTTGATTCCTATACCTAACCTTTTCCCCAACTTCCTTCAGATCAATAGCCATACTTTCCATTACTAATAATTTATAGCAAAAGTAGCAACAACAATCACAATCAAAACATAGAATTAGCGACACCACCGTGTTCAGCCACTTGAACAAAAGTAGATTCTCTGAGTGAGGATCGACAAGGCTTGCCAATAGGTTATGATCAATTAATCCCCGCATGCTTAAGTTGTGCAATACATTTGCAATAACTTATTGTCGCACATTTATTTTTGTCCTCCATTGGGTTCTCCTTTTTCTGCATCCTCTCTTGAATTTGCTTGCATTCCATCAGTCTGTTTGCCTTAAAGTTAATGCCGAATTCCAAATTTTTTTTTCAAAGTAGTCTTTGTAAAAAAACCCTTCGTGCGCCATATAGTCTTAGACCATCCCGAATGTTCAGGCCCCATGATCTGAAAATGCATCAACCATAAGCACCTTTATGCTTATTTATTTTTTCATTTCCTCCATTTCAGCCTACCAAAGCATATCCAACAAACCAATATTATGAAATAAGTAATTGATTACAATTAAAAAAAATGAAAATAGACAGGACAACATACAGTTTTAATTAGTAGTCTCTCATTTGGGCTTTGTTACAAACGCCTGTTTCGGTTCTTGTAACCACAAAAGAGATCCGTAGATGAACTGTCTGCTTAATTCTTTCTCATAGCAAATTGAAATATATATAAAAAATAAACTCCACAATGGAAGAGATCCAAAATTCAGATTTCAGAGCAGTGGATTGGAAACCTTACTTAAGGAAAGTGTAACCTATAATAAAAAGCCCCAAAAATTTGATTTTGAAAAAATAATTATATAAGAGAACTGACCAGCTATAGGAACCTAAAGCGAAACTCTTTTGCAAGCAGGAGTGTGTGATTCATAAGTTTTTTTGATTCTTTGCATTGTTTATAATTTTCTGCAAAGAAATGAATCAGTAATGTTAATCTAAGGTAATTAGTGTTAATAGTGTCTAGACGAGGGTCAATATAGGATTTTGTCTTTCCGTTTAATAGTCTATCTTTTCCTTGATAACAATCTTGTCAATATCAGTCATTATCTATAGTGTTTTAGGTGTCTTGTAAAATGCCTGGGACTATCAAAATAAATGAAGAAGAAGATGCAAAATATACAAATAGGAAAGAGAGAGAGTAAAAGAAAAAATAAAGCAGATCTATACTATTATCACACTACTTGAGACACTAAAGTACAACAAGCCTTAGGGTAAAGCAGACTCATACTATTATGTCAAAGCAACACCGATATCACACTATGACATATGTATAGCAGTCAGAGTGTTGGCATTATCAGATGAGATGCTTTAGGAATCTATAAGATTCAGATGGTGACTTATATGTTTTGATTTAATTTTGTACCAGGTCAGAGAGGAGGTTATTTAGCAGGCGGGTCCGTATACACAAACCATAATAAAGATAGAGGTATGAATTATAAATGAGATGAAATCATGTTTCATAATGCTAGAAGTGTTGACATTTCTCACCTTTGGAGATAGTTACACTTGCTGCTCCTTATGGGTCTTTTGTAAGGTATGAATTACAAATCACAGGACAAAATGGTTGTTCTAAATTGCTTAAAGTGTGGGCATGATATGACTCCACCGGCTGATTTAAAACGGCACACCTACGAGAAAGAAGATACAGGAGGAAGAGAGAAAGATCCAAACATAGCAGCCAGATCAACTATATCGATTGAAATATCCAAACATGCTAGGCATGAGTGCTAATGGAAACAGACTGGTGGTAACTATTTTGTCTGTAACAACGTGAAGAGTGTGAGGGTCACTAGGTGGAAGAAGTTGGGAGGGAAGGGAGCAAAAACAGGAGCATAATAGAAATACTACTATTAAAAAAAAATTGAGATTCTGAACTCATTTTTACCTGAATTTTCATTAATTTTCACTATTTGCGGCGCTCTATAAATTGACTTATGGAGTTAACTAGGTTTTTTTCCATTCGCACGCATCATTGTCAATGGATCGTACTAATTAAGCTTAAAATCACTTCTATGTCCTATCCAAGCATTCGAATTGTGAACCAAAGCCCAAAAATTGTAGGACAGAAGAGCTTCAGGAATATTTATTTCTCCTATAATTGTTGTGTCATTCAATTATCTATTGAAGTAAAATACTTTTACAAATAATTAATTATTGTAAACTACAACCTTGGTATCATCCCATAATCATTTTGTGTCCTGCTCCTCAATCCAATATATCAAAGGGAAAGAGTCGCATTTCTATCCAATGTCCTAGGAGCTACTTCTTAAGATCTATGACAACATCATCAGTAGACCAACAGTGATTTGACTAGGTAGTATGATCAATTACGTTCTTTCGCCATGAACATCATGCATTTGCGTTCTACCTCTTTTATTTCGATGGGAAACACTTAGAGCTACAAGAAAATACAGAAATAGAAGTAAACATATGAGTACATAATAGGTCAAGTAATATTATAGTTAACGTGTCGTCCGAGGGTTGATCATTTGTTCGAGGAGTGACAAAAATTCATTCACACTTGATCATCGAAAGGAAAAATCTTTGCCATACTTCTCAAGAGGCAGCTCCTCGACAGGCTTCACAAGAGGGAAGCTTCTCGACAGCTGCCACAATAGGCAGCTCCTCGACAGGCTGCACAAGAGGCAGGCTCCTCGACAGGCTGATTTTCAAAAGGCAACCCTCACAGATGTCTTTTTGTTCAGATTGTGGTGCCTACGGATTCTTGTGCTCCAATTATTGAGAGATGTCCTTTCTCGAACTATATTTCTTTAATAATTTCATTGTTGTCAATGACCGCCGGTTCTTAATTTGCAAGGAATGATTAACATCCGGTTTGGTTAGCAAATGTCTCTTTTGGCTTTTGGTTCTTTTTGAAGTTCTTGTTGGACTATTAGCTATGGACCATTTTAAAACCTTGCAGGTGTTGAGAATAGAAATTACAAAGTTAAAATGTATGGCGGTGTACACCTGCCCATATTAAACAAATCAACACCAAGGTATTACAAAGAGCTAAAAAAAAATGTAACCTAGGGACATTCTAATAAATATTTTCTTGCACTCAATCACATTCAGTAGGTCTGTTACCGTCCACAACCACACACAAGCGTTAGGAGTAATTTAGGAGCCAAATTGGTGGAATATAAGATTAAGTTCCTTGACATTGATTATTCAGGTTCACTTCTAGTAGGAGCGTGTGATTTAATTTATTCACTCTTTTGAGGGTTTCGAAGTTTTATTCTAAACTCCAGCTTGCTGCTACTATGTTAGGTCTTGAGATTACAATATGGCTTAGTAAAATGTACATTAAGTACTCTAAAGAGGAGATAGAACGAAGAAAGACGTATTTCATCAAAAGGAGATACGAACCCTGGAAGTCTTTTATAGAAACCTTGACTTCTTATGATATGTTGAGATGATTGACGTGTAAGTAATAATGGTATCTTCAAAAGTTAAAGGAAGGAATTTGGACGTAAGGTACTTGTCTGGCAAATAAAATTCAATTAGGTCCTTAGGAAAGTCACATGAGGCTTCTTGTCACAATGGTAAGGTGTCCTAGTTGACCTTCTTTGGTAGGGAATTATGATTGGGTATGAACTTTTATGGGAACCCTCTTATGTGAACAATATGTGCATTGCTCTATGAGACAAAAGCTAGCACCGAGTTGAGTATGGTAAGGGGAAGAGTTCTAGTTAAAGAGTGAGACTAGATTACAAAGTATACTTTCATATTCCTTAAAGATGTGCCTAGGACGTGTCTAAGTTCACCCTTTGCCAAGTGGAACAACCCATCGGTGTATGGATTAGACTCAGGATCCCATGTCTGTCTATCATGCTATGTCAGTTAGACTATTCTCACTCATATGGATAATTCTATGAGTTTAGGTGGTTATGGGACCTATCTAGACAGTGTAACAATATACTTTGAAGGTGTTATTTGGAGTTCCTATGTCTTGTCAAGACCCATTATTAGAATGTCCTTATAGTGATTATATGATTTAATGCACTAATTGACTTAGGTTTTAAATTATTTAAATGAATAAGTACCTAAATCTAAGTGACTTAAGGATTTTGCTAAAGTGTGAAAGGTCTCATGAGAGAGATGTGATCTCTTAATGTCTTAAACTTGGAAGTGTTGATGGATTGACTCTACTGGTAGGACGATGTTTGTTGTTGTGGACATGATCTAAGCCTTAGGTAGTCTTAAGGACTATTTAGATAATCTTGTAGAGGTCAATATGGACGTTATCTTCTTCATTTACTTAAGTAGGTCATTTGATAGCCTTTGGAAGGAGAATGTCAATATCATCTATGTGTTTGTGTGTTAACTGAGAATGATTCTATTCTATGGAGTCTATAGGATCTCCAAATCCCTTCTCCTATGATTCGTATAAGAGTTTTGTCGACTATAGGACATTTGCAAGAGGTTCCTTATAATATGAACTTTACCTTAAGTCATAAACCATATTGGGACAAATAAGCAAAGTCTCTCCTACTTCAAACAATCTTATAGTAGAACTACACCTCCTACCATACAAGACTTCATAGGGAGACATGGAAATGGATGAAAGAAAATTATTGCAATAAATAAAACTCCATCAAAGGCAAATGACTAGCCCAATTTACTTTAGAAATAATAATGCAAGCCCTAAGAATATCCTCAAGGGTTTGAATAGTACGTTCACACCATCCAAACGACCATAAAGGACCATACACACTCCACCCCCCTGATGACCATTAGTTGGGTGAAAAGCGGGGGGTACACAACTTCACCTTAGTGCCCAACCCTTTTTTGAATGACCTCCAAAACCTAGATGTCAATGATGCACTCCGATCCGATTTAATGGAGAACGGAATACCATGGCGATATATAATCTGATCTATGAAGATCCTAGCATAATCTTCCTCCGAATAAGTAGACTTGATGGGAATAAAGAAAGAGGACTTGGTCAACCTATCCATAACTACCCATATTGAGTCATATGACTTTTGAATCCGGGGTAAACCCATTAAAAAATCCATATTAATGTCTTCTCACTTCCAAGTAGGAACTTGGAATTCTTTTAGTAAGCCACTAGGATTTTGATGTTCGACCTTTATTTGTTGGCAATTTAGACACTTAGCAACAAACTCCTCTATGTCCTTCTTCATTCCTTATCACCAATATATCTCTTTGAGGTCATGGTACAATTCGTTCGAACACGGATGAATTGAGTAGCGGGACCCATGGCCTCCTTCCACGATCTGGTCCCTCAACCAATCTACATCGGGAACAAACAATCTCCTTGGTACTTTAACACACCATCGCTCCTAAGGATAATGACTCATTTAACTTGTCGAGAACCGATTCTTTGAGTTCCATTAATAGTTTATCAAGGTGTTGTTTACACTTTACTTTCACTAGTAAATATGACTTAGAGTTATGATGGACAATGACTCCACCATTGAAGAATCTTCTAATCTCACCCCTAACCTAGCATACGTATGAACATCCCTCACTAGGTCTTTATTGGCTTCATCAATCTGACATACGTTGTAACAACCTAAAAAATGGATAAGACACGAAATGCTTAATGTTTCAATAATGGCTATGATAAGACCAAGGTTCACACGGATTGATGCGCGTAGAACCAAACCTCGGAACCCTTGATACAACCAAGCCAACTAACTTGGGAAGTTATTTGAGCTTGTAAAGGTTTGTTCCGACCATGTAGGCCTCTCGAATACAAAGAATTACTTAAAGGAGTCTTTACCGGACTTAAAAAGGGAAAATCTTAGGTTTGAAGGGTCTAGGGGGTAAAATGGTCTTTTTCCAGGCTAAGGGTAGTTCAATTATCATCATAAAGATAAAAATAAGGTATTAAATAAACTAAGGGGCTTGGAGGGCGTATTGAGAGAGGCGACAGAAAATGGGTCTTAAGTGAAGTCTTTGCTCCACATGGGTATCTAACTAGTGGAAGGAAATGAATAAAGTGATTTATTTATTTAAGCTATTTTAATAATGTAATTATTAATAATAATTAGTTAATATCTTATTAAAAAAATAAAAATTAGATTTTTGTTAAATAAACAAAACCTTATTGACTAAGTCCTACAACTAGACTCCAAACCTCTTACAACTCCCACTCTCTCACGTTTATCCCTCCACTCTCACTCTCATCTCTCTTATTCTTTCTCACGTTTTTTCTCAGCAAAAATAATATACAAAAGCAGAAAAATAAACCAAGTTATTCACCCTTGTATAACTCACACGAAATCACAAGACAACAAATGTTAATCCCACACTAGGCTAAGTGAGGTTGTCATTCGAGTGGAATTTATATTGAGGAGTCTTAGACGTGTTATAAGGTGAATTTTTGGGCAGAAAGTCAAGATTTTAACGTCAAAAAGGTATTGGTTCTCTTCCCTCTTGGTCCCTTTCCCAAGAGACCCCCTAAGGTTCAGAGGAATCTATTTTTAAAACTATGATTGTTCTCCGTTGCACGTCCTTGTCACTAGCTCCCATTGAATCATAGGTTGGTTATGTTTGCTTTTAAAAAAACTAGGGATTAAACATGTTTTCCTGATGATTATGTTTTCATATGTATGTTTGGATTTATGTGTCTTATGTTGATGCTTCCAAAAATGTAATTATGTGTGTATGTGTGTGTTGCCGTGGCTATTGTTCATGGTTTAGGACATGAAATGGCATGATAGTTTTTTATATATCATGTACACGTGTTGATGTAAATGTGATATTCATATGAGTTGAATGTGTCTTATTTGAGGGATAATATCTTGTCTAAACAAACGAAATCCATGAAAAAGCCAACCTAAAAACATTAGAAATGCAGTACGAAATTCCCGAGAAATAGGTGTCATTTGATGAAAGGATTGCTGATGATAAATTAAAGAAATCTTTTAGTGTCTACTGATGAATTTCGGGTAAACAAAGGGGGGGGAGGGTTTCAAAATGTTGAAAAAAAATGAAACTAAACAAATGAAAGGTCATGGGGGGATTGAACCATGACTCACAATGCTAAAAAACCGTGTGTGAAAATAAGGAGCGGTAAAAAGACAATGTTTGGTGAAGGGGATTAAAGCCATGGTATTTGCTGGAAAATATAACAAAAGAAAAAAATAAGAAATGAGAGGAGTGGGATTCGAACCCACCACCTCTAAAAAAGATTTAAGGATGCAAATAAAAGAAAAATAAAGGGGGAGGGGTGTGGGAATTGAACCTACGACCTCTTAGAGAGATTAAGGAGAAGAATAAAATAAAACTAAAGGGGGAGGCAATGTGAGAGAATCGAAAACCACGACATCTTAGGCAGCAGATTCAGGATTGTGACTAAAGAAAAAATAAAGGGGGGGGGAGCTTGGGAATAAAACCACGGAACTTTAGGAAGCATTGGAGAGGAAAATAAAAGAAAAATAAAGGGGGAGGAATGTGGAAATCGAATTCACGACTTCTTATGTAGATTTAAGGAGGATAATAAAAGAAAAATAAAGAGAGGTTATGGGGGTTTGATCCCACAACCTCATAGTAAACTCGAAGTCGATAAAAATAAATAAAATAAGTTGTGGGGGTTTGATCCCACCAACCCTCGGCCAAGAAATAGAATTTTCAAAGGATAGAACTAAAAAGGATATGGTGATGTTGGCGCTCGATCTAGGGTCCTTATGTCACGTTGACTGGAATTAAATAAAAATAAAAATGTAAAGTGTTGTCTATGGGATTTTAAACCAGGTTTCCTTGCCCAAATGTCGTAATGTTATATAAGTTATACGTTAATTAAATATTCAAGAATAGTGTTTCCTACTTAGATAGAAATTGAGATCTTGGCATACATAAAAGATGCATAAGTCTTATAATACATAATCTTAGCAAAATATGAATCACTTAAACGAATGATGAATGAATTATCATGGCTTGTATGAATCACTTAGACCCATAAGTCTAGAATATATTTAAAAATAAGTGAACCTAAGATGTATGTAAAGAAATGATGTAACCCTAGAGGGTTTTAAAAACACGTGCATTTGCCAACATAATAAAATGTACACTACGAAATGCTGAAATGACAAGAAATGTAAATGAAAATGAAATGATGAAACCCTAGAAGGGTTAAGTAAGGAGTGTGACACAACAAAATGGACAAGTGCATTGGCATAATGATAAATAAAATGAACATTACATAAAACGGGGTTGAGTAATTATGAAGAGTAGATGTGCTAAGTTAAATGAATTGTGGAAAGATGAGAGCCAATATGAAATGAGCTGAGTAAATCTTACCAAAATGTACTCACCTATGGAGAGTCTAAGTTAGGAGAAAGACCCGTCCCTCTAGAAACACTCTAATGAAAGGATTGAGATTAGCACACTTAATACTAATGATGATATGAGAAATTATCATAGCTTCTATGATGTACTCTACTATAAAAGCCAAACTTCCATAACGTATGAGCGGAATGTAACTGGAAACTTTATATGAGCACCGGATAGACTAGTTATGAGTGGTGAATGCATTCTTCGGGGTAGGGAAAGATTCACGGTGAATCTCATGCGTGATATGTCCGTCATGCCGGGATGGGTATCCTTATATCTTCTCGTCTAAAAACGATACTGCCATAAGGGCTCTAGAGGGGTTCAACCCCCAAAAAAATCTAAGAGTTAGCCTTATATTTGGCAATATGCTGATGATTCCACCTATTTTCGATGTGGTGTTTAATGACACTGGATTTCATGATGCTCACATGATCTATGTCGGTTAATGTTAAAGTTCCCAATGGATAAATCAGGCCATCCTCAAATGATGCACATAATGAAACGAATGATACAAAAGTTGTTAGGATGGATAATCAAGAGGTGAGTTAGTGATATACCGTGGTTTCATGGTATTATCAATAGTTTTTCCTTAAGTTTAGTGTGTCCAAAAGCCATTTTGTGCTAATTTTTATGTAAGTTTATCTCATTGGAAAAAGGAAGGAGGGAAAGGAGGAGGAAATCTGTCTTTTAAAAGAGAAATTGCAGAGATTTTTGGAGCGAGGAAATACAGAAAGTACACATACTGAGCTCCTGGCGTTGTGACAGGTTGTCGTGCCGTGACAGTCAATAGTGGCATCGTAGTGCAGTGCTAAGATTGATGGGGAAGTCTGACAAGTACGGTGTACGGAGCAGTGCGTGGTGACAGACCGTCATATCCATAACGGTCCGTCCTGCTGGTTCGTCATGAAGATCAGAGAAGTAGTCCCAGTACCCAAATTCCAAGAGTTTAAGTGTTTTGGAATGGAGAACCTCGATGGACCATTGTTCCTGTGACGATCCGTCATATCTGTCTTCGAGGATAATGAAACGAGCAGCAGAAGAAATTGAACAAGTATGGGACGACGGAGTCCATGACGTTCCATCGTGACCACGACGATCCGTCGCGAGGTCCTTGACCTAGCCGCGTTTTGACAGATTTCCAGGTAATAGAGTCCTTATTTAATTTTTTTTTTTTTTTATAAATAGTTTGGAAAAACATGGTTTTTGAGGTTAGACCCTTGATCATTGTTAGACCCTTGATCATTCTTAGACTCTTGATCATTGTTAGACTCTTGATTATTTTTTAGACCGTTTATGAGATTCTTGATTATTTTGAGATTATTGTAATTGATTTTTTGTTATTTTTGTTGATTAATCAAGCGAACTTTTGTATTTTACACTTTCTCATTGAAGTATGTACATGAATTCTTATACCATTTATTTGAATATTGTGATTATGACTATGCGTTATCTAAACTCCATAACTAGGGTGGTGAGAACACAGGCAAATATGAGGTAAAGCCTAACTAAAATAAAATCTAGAATAGGTGTATGTATTATAATGCATTCGCTAGAAGTCTTTTTAACGGATGGCCAACGTTTAGAACTCGCCGTAATGCTACTTGCCGGACCACGGAGGAGGGAGGTAGATAATAGGAAAAGAATGATAAACATAGATTTGATGGATAATCAATAGGCTAGTATTGATGGGTACGAGGTAATAAAACTTAGTAAATATTGAAATTACGATTGCATAATTAAGGTAAAGATAAGGGTTAGGATTCCAACACACGCAAGTCGGACCAAGGTGTGGAGTGAAATTTTTAGAAGTCGGACAAGGATTTGGAAATACATACTTATCACTCATGCAAGGATCTAGGAAAGAATTGTTATAGTTAGAATATCAAGGTATGAAACATGTGCGGAACATGTAACCATAGTTACCTGATGTAATGGATTAAACTCCACATTCGAAGCTGTTAGTTGTGTACTTAATTTCGCTAGTGTTTTCATTTATTTAGAAATAGAAACACCCCCCTTTTATCATTTTATTTCCAAGGAAGTACTAACTGACGATAGGTTTAAAGTTGGAATTAAGGCTAAACTATTTTCCTCGTGGGACGATTATCCAACCTCATTAGTGGGTATGTATTGACACGACCGCTTTACTTCTTATTTGAGAAGTAAGTTTGAGCGTATCAGTTAGATTCAAGTATTGACATTAGGTTATTTTTGGTAATTGCACAACAAACCCAATGAAAGTCTTAAACTACATCTTAGGTATAGTTGGTCCTTACACTGACCCATGAATTAAATGAAATAAATTACGTATAAATGAACGAAGCAGAGTCTGTGTTTGCCAAAGCAGACTTCCTAGTTGAGGTCCCATATGTTGAGCCCTTATTTTTGGGAAGTCTTAATGTCAATTTCATGATTCAAAGGTCTCATGGCATACGAATGAATGATATGAACAACGTTATGTGTTATGGGAATTACGATATGTGTTATGTGTACGATGTGTGTTATGTGCAAAATGCTAAGTATCATGATTCCTGTTACTCTCATGGCATAACTTTCCTGATCAAAATTTGGAAACCTCATAAACTTTCCTAATCAAATTTGGAAACTTCACTCACTAGCCTAATCTCAATTTGGTAAGTCCACTGACTTGACCTGCTATAATAAAGTTGCTACGAATGAACTGTTCTTACCACATGCATGTCCTGGGTGTGGGCTTGCATATACCATACTTAGTACAACTGTGTACTAACCCTATACAACTCTAAGTTTTAGGTGCAGGCATGTTGGATGTAGAAGCACAGGATCACGCTGCAGTTATTCAGAAGTCGAGGGCATTAATTCGGCCTTTGCTAGGCCTCATTGGATTTGAAGAGGGTTGCCCATTACATTCTATGATAGTGTAGCTTGAGCTAAGAAGAGTATTTTCAAACTAGATTGTCTTTGCCATTTGTTAGACATGATTGGTGCCATTTTGGAAAAAGTACATTTTTATCGTTAAATAAACTATTTCTGTCATTTGATGATCTTAATGTTAGATGGGTGGTGGCAAACAACAATTAGTATGTATTAAATGTTTGTAAAGCATGTATAAACATAAAATTTTCGAAATTTTCTCGCTTTAAAGGAACCCTAGACGAAGTAAAAAGATGTAAGTAGGCTTGTTTTCCACTCTGACGAGTCTATAACGTTGGTCTCCTCATTGAGGCTGACTTTCGGGGTCGTGACAAAGTTAGTATCAGAGATCTAGGTAAATGTCGAGGATATAAAACTCATTGGTAGTGACGTGCACCACTAAGTGGATTAGGATGTTGATGCGTATAGGGCAAAAATTTACTTCTTCGAATCTTATTTGTTGCCTTCTCTAATGTCGGATGTCTTGTGTTAAGAGCGTACTAACATAACTCTTTTAGTTGCAAAAAAGATGAATAAAGAGAAGAGTAGGCAACCCGAGAGCACCCTTGCGACCGGCAGACGAGAACGGTTGGGGGTAGGTGGTAATTAAGGTCCTTATTCGGTTCCAGTTGTGGAATAAAGATGCACACCGCCACCACAACCACAATGGGTTGAAATATGAGAAGTAGGACAAGGTTGGTACCATGGCCTAGCTAGGCACTTTACAAGCTAAGGGCTATGGGGTTTGATGGTGTGGAGAAGTTGAAGTTGGCATCTACAAATTAAGGTGATGTAGATCAACCTTGGTATATGTGTGGCAGGAAGAACCCGTCTTTTAGAAGGAGGTCCTATTACTTGGGATCTTTTCAACATGGATTTTCTAGAGCGATTATTTCCCAGATATATGAAGGAGGTTAAGGTTGAGTAATTCATCATCCTTAAGCAGAGCTCGATATTAGTTAGGGATTACTCCCTGATGTTCGTAGGACTTTACAACATAGGAGAGAACATCTTGCATGAAGTAATGCAAACTACGTGGAGGAGAGTGTATGATGGGCACACGTTACAGTTGTGGAATACCGGGTCACATTGTGAAGAATTGTTCGATTAGGAGAAGTCAAGAACAAGGGAAGGAGATAGTATAGTATGATGCTTAAAGTGAAGAGACTCCAAGGAAGCAATGATTCTTGGCACTCAAGTCTGGGTGCATAGGGAAGGCACTTCTGGTGAAGTCTCGAGTGAGTAGCCTTTAATTAGTCCTTCAACCATTTGATTGTGAATGGTGTGTATGCACTAGTATGAGATTAATATGTTTGAGACATCATGTTGATTTCTGATTTGTTTGATCTGTATGTTTAATTATGTTGTATGCTTTTATTAGACTAGTTTTGAAAGAGTTCCTTAGTCTATTAATGTGAAACTATTAGCAGTTTTCAAGGATGTGCACCATCATATTAATATATGAATAAGATATTCACCAATGAGGAGTATTGGATTACCTATGCACGTGTACGTTCTATAGATGACCTACTTATTATTAGTAAATAGTAGTGTCATTCGGGGACAAATGTTCCTAAGGGGGGAATAATGTAACAACCCTAAAAATGGATAAGATAAAAAATTCTCAATGTGTAAGGAATGCCTATGATTAGACAAGGTTTCACATGGATTGATGCACGTAGAAACAGACCTCGAAACCCTTGTTATATATAAGCAAACTAACTTAGGGAGTTAAATGAGCTTGGAAAGGTTAGGTCCAACCATGAAGGGCTCTTGAATACGAAGATATACTTGAAGGAGTCTTTACCGGAATTAAAAAGAGAAAAGCTTTTGTTTGGAGGGTCTAGGGGCAAAATGGTATTTTTCCACGCTAAGGGTAGTATATTAATTAACCTAAATATATAAATAATTATTTAATGAATAAGGTGGAGGAGTATTTTGGGGTGAGACTGCCGAAATTGGGCTCTTGAAATGAAGTCTTGCTCCACCCAGTTCTAACCTAGGTGGAAGAAATGAAATAAAATGATTTTTTATTTAAGCTATTGAATTAATGTAACTAATTAATAATTATTATTAATTATCAGATTCAAAATAAAATAAAAATCATGTTTTTATCAAATAAACAACACCTTATTGACTAAGTCCTAAACAAGACTCCTAAGCCTCCTACAACTCCCACTCTCTTATTTTATCTCTCCACTATCAAGCTCAATCTTTCTTGTTCTTTCTCACGTTTTTTCTCTGCCAAAGTAGGATACAAAAGAAGAAAAATAAAACAAGTTCTTAAACCTTGAAGAAATTACACGAAATAACAAGAAAACAAATGTTAATCGCACACTAGGCTAATGGAGGTTGTCATTCGAGTGGAGTTGATAATAAGGAGGATTAGATGTGTTCCTGGGTGATGTTTTTGGGCATTAAGTCAAGATTTTACTGTCAAAAAGGTATGGGTTCTCTTCCCTCTTGGTCCTTTCCCAAGAGATCCCTTATGGCTCGGACGAATCTATTCCAAAAACTAGGATTGTTCCCTGTTGTATGTCCGTGTCACTAGCTCCCATGAATCAAGGTGGTTATGTTTTGCGTTTTGTAGAAACTAGGAAATGAACGTGCGTTTCGTTTGATGATTATGTGCTATATAGGTATTGTTTTAATTATCTGACTTATATTGATGTTTCCGAAAATGTAATTACGTCGGGTATGTGTGTGTTTGTCGTTGGCTATTGTTCATATTTAGTACTGAAATGGCATGATAGTAGTTTTTTATATTTGCTGTCGTACACTGTTGATTGTAAAGTGATGTTTTCATATGTTTGATGTGGCTGATTTGAGGGACAATCTCTGATAAACATATCCATGAAAACCTCACCTAAAACGTTCAGAAATAGCACTATGAAATGCCCTGGAACAACATGGCTGATAACTGATGAAAGGATGCTGAAAATTAAAATTAAAATTTCCAGCTTCTGGTTTATGACGTCGGTTCACACAGGAGGGTTCAAAGTTGGGGAAAACAAAAGATTTAAAGAAGTGAGTTCGATGGAGGATGGAACCTGTGACCGCACTCATGTTATAACATATGAAAATAAAAGAAGTCTAAACAAATGTGGTGAACGGGATTCGAACAATGTATTGGCTGCAAAATGTAATTAAAAAGAAAAAATAAGAAAGAAATTAGAGCAGTGGGATTGAAATCCACAACCTCCTCAATAAGATTTAAGGAGGAGGAAAAAGAAAAAGAAAAAATAAAGGGGAGGCCCGGGGCGATGTGGAATGTTGTGGGGAATCACCCGCAAGACATCTTAGTCATATTAACGATAAGAATAAAAGAAAACCTAAAGGGGGGGAGCATGTGGAGAAATCAATCCACGACCTCTTATGCAGATTAAGGAGGTGAGTAAAAGTAAAATAAAGGGGGAGGCTTGTGGGATTCGAACCCACGACCTCTTAGGAAGATTTTAAGGAAGAGAATAGAAGAAAATAAAGGGGGAGGCGTGTGGAAATCGAACCGACAACCTCTTAGGTAGATTTAAAGAGCAGAACAAAAGAAAAATAAATAGAGGTTGTGGGGGTTTGTTCCCACAACCTCATAGTCAAGTCGAAATAGACAAGGAAATAGATAAAAAAAATAAAAAATAAAAGGGGCTATGGGGGTTTGATCCCGCAACCCCTCGACCAAGAAAGAGATTTTTCAAAGGACAGAACTTAAAGGAAATTGTGATGTTGGGGCTCGATCTAGTGTCCCAATGTCACGTTGGACTAGAATTAAATACAATGAAAAATATAAAGTGTTGTCCAAGGGATTTTATACCGGGTTCCCTTGCCTATATTCACTACTGATACATAAGTTATACATGAATAAAATATTCAAGAATAATGCTGCCTACGTAGATCAAAATCGAGATCTTGGCATACATAGAAGATTCATAAGTCTTGTAATACATAATCTTTGAAAGATATGAATCACTTAAACGAACGACGAATGAAACCTCATGGCTAGTATGTATAGACCCATAAGTCTAGCATACGGTTAAAAATAAGTGAACCTAAGATGTATGTATTTAAATGATATAACCCTAGAAGGGTTAAGTAAGAGGGTAAAAGACACTAAATGGCCAATTGCATTGTCACATAATGAAATGAAAATTGAAATGATGAAATGAACAATGAAATGATGAAATGAACAAAGAAATGATTAAATGAACAATAAAATGATGAAACCCTAGAAGGGTTAAGTAAGAGTGTGAAAACACACTAAATGGCCAAGTGCATTGGAATATGATGAAATGAAAATTCATGTAAAATGGGGTGTGTTATTATGAAGAGTAAATGTGGTAATGTTAATGAATGTGGCGACAACATAATATGAGGCTAATGTAAAAGATGAGAGCAATCTCAAATGAGCCTAAGTAAATGTTACCAAAACATAATCACCTATGAGAGTGTAAATTTAATGAAGAGACCAGTATCTATGAATGCTCTTATGAATGTATTGAGATAAACACACTTAATACTAATGATGAGATGAGAAATAATCTATTGAGATATGATGTCCTCATATTAGAAGCCAACTTCCATGACGTATGAGTTGAATGTAATGTATTTAATTTATAATGAGCAATGATAGACTATCTATGAGAGGTGATTCCTTCTTTCGGAAAGGTCGTAGATTCACGTAACTCTCATGATATGAGAGTGTCCTGCATGCCGGGTATGGGTCTCCTTATATCTCCTAGTCTTCGAACCTATACTTCCAATATAGAGATCCGGCGGGGTTCAGTTCCCATGTATGCTACCAGTTTTGGGTCACCTTGGACGGTGATTCCACCACTTTTCAGTGTTGAGTTTCATGACAATGTATTTCATGATCTATGTAAGTTAAAGTTAAAGTTCCCAAGGAATGAATGAGGTTAACCTTAAATGATGCACATAGTGAAACAAATGTTACCAAAAGTGTTAGGAAAGGAAAATAAAGAGTTGAGTTAGACTCAAGTAATGACATTAGGTCATTCTTGGCCACTGCACAATGAACTCGATGAAAGTCTTAAACTACATACAATGTATAGATGGTGTTTACACTGGCCTATGAATGAAATGAAATGATGTACGTATGAATGAACGATGCAGACTCTGTGTTTGCTAAAGCAGACTCCCTAGTTGAGGTCCCATATCTTGAGCCCTCATTTTTGGGAAGTTTTAATGTCAAGTCCAATATTCCAAGGTCTCATGGAATACGAATGAATGGTATAAACAACGTTATGTATTATAGGATTTATTTTATGTGCTATGTGTACGTTGTTGTGTACTGTGTGCAAAATGTTCAGTATGATGATGCATGCTACTCTTATTGCATAACTTTCCTAATCAAAATTTTGAAAGATCATAAACTTTACCAATCCAAATATGAAAAGTTCACTCATTTTCCTAATCTCAATTTGGCAAGTCCACTGACTTGACCTGCTATAATCATATCGCTAGGAAAGATCTATTCTTACTCATGCATGTTCTTGGTGTGTGCTTTCATATGCCCATACTTAGTACAAATGTGTACTAACCTTATACAACTCTAAACTTTTAGGTGTAGGCATAGGTGGACTCTAGAGCTACAGGATCACCGCTGCAGTGATCCAGATGTCGCGCATTCATACGGACTTGGTAAGCATGATTTTGATAATGCTTTCCCATTTACATTCTATCTTAGTTGCAGGATTAAGCTAGTGGAGTATGTTCCACTAGCATTTATTTCCCGTTTTAGTTCAGACATTGTATTGGTGCCATTTTGGCAAGTACATCTTTATCGTTATAATAAATTGTTTCTTTCATTAGTTGATATTAATGTTAGATGGTTGATGGTGAACAATTACATATGAGTTAGAACGTTTATTAAGCATGTTAAGAAACAAAAATTTTCAAATTTTCCGCTAAAATTAACCTAGACAAAGTAAGAATAACGTAAGTAGGCTTATCTGCGACCTCTAAGAGGTCAACGATGCCGGTATCTTGTACAGTCTCTCCGGTCATACTGCTTAAGGCATTTGCAACCACATTAGCATTGCCGGGGTGATACAGGACACTCATGTCATGGTCTTTCAACAATTCTAACCACCTTCTTTGTCGGAGATTCAAATCCTTTTTATTAAACACATATTGGAGACTCTTATGTTCGGTGAAAACATCAACATGAACACCACACAAGTAATGCCTCCATATTTTATAGCAAACCGCCATGACCGCTGAGTCAGATAGTTTGCTCATGTAACTTAAGTTTACTAGAAGAGTAGGCTAACACATTACCATGTTGCATAAGAACAAACCCTCGACCCACACGATATGCGTCAGAATACACAACAAATCAATTTGTACCCTCCGGTAAGGTCAACATCGGAGCGAAATTAAGCATATCTTTTAACATTTGAAAACTTCTCTCACATGCCTCCGACCACTTAAATTTCTTACAATTTTGGGTCAAAGTAGTCAAGGGAGATTCAATGGGTGCAATACCATCCACAAACCTCCGATAATAAATCGCTAAGCCAAAGAAGCTCCTAATATCGGTTGGAGTCATATGTCTAGGCCAATTTTAACCGCCTCAACTCCTTCACTAAAGATTATATGACAAAGAAATGTCACCGACCTCAACCAAAACTCACAATTGGTATGTTTTGCAAACAATTGATGTTCCTTAAGGGTTTGCAATACCACCCTAAAATGACCTATATGATCAGCCTCATTCTTCGAATATACCATGATGTCATCAATGAAGACAATGACAAATAAATATAGGTAATTTCTATACCTTATTCATTAGGTCCATAAATGCTGCCGGATCATTTGAGAGACCGAAATTCATTACCAAGAACTCATAATGGCCATATCTAGTCCTGAATGTCATCTTCGGTACATCCTCACCTTTCACCCTAACTTTTTGATACCCCGACCTGAAGTCAATGTTAGAAAATTATCTTTCCCTTTGGAGTTCATCAAACAAGTCGTCAATGCGAGGGAGATGATACTTGTTCTTTATTATGACCTTATTGTGTTGGCGGTAATCAATACACATTCTTAAGGACCTATCCTTCTTCTTAACACCCATCATTTAGGGGGTGTAGTCCCATACTGCTAAGGAAGTCAAGCCCTCCATGTAGAAGACTCTGAAATCATTGATGCCCAGCAGGACGGGTGCTTAATCTGCCGATGCCCCGTAGCTTGGGTCATCCATTAACTCTTCCAAAAGTTGCTGAAGCTTAATGCCAACTTGGGGTGTTTTGTGTACATTCACCCCAAGTATTTTTTAACCCTCATTAAATATTTTAGTGTTTTTAAGTTATATTACGTTAGTTTTAAGCCCTAGGCCTAAACAAGAAAACTCACTTAAAACATTCAAACTACCTCTCTAAAGAAAACTCTCTCAAAGTCACCTTTGGAGCTAAGACTGAAGTAATAAAGAAGGGTGTATATTACCCAAAATTAGTGGTTTTACTACTCTGAGGTATGGTATCCATCCTTGAAACCTCTTCCATTAAAGGAATCATCTCAAAAAGATTTCAAAAAGGTTTTTCAAACTCTATTTCCTTATATCTTATATTTTAAGCATGGGTCCTCGTGTAAAAGTGTTCTATAATGATATAAATATGTGTATTCTTTTGTTAATTTATGACTTTCATGTTATAACCTAATGAACTCAGTATATGCATATTTGAAACTTTTAGCTTAAGAAACGAGTTAAATGAGCATGTTTGGGTAAGGTATGAACTTTGGTTTTCTTATGTTGTTCTTTTGGTTTATATATTTCCCTAAGGTCCTTATTATGATGAAATATTGAGAAATTTATTATAGTGTATGATAGATTGGTCAAATGGTAAGGTGCCTATATTGTATAGCTCTTATGATGAATTGCTTTTGAGTGGTATGGTCAACCTTCTTGGTGGCGGTGTTTATTTGATGCACTTGATAATACTCAGTATGTTTTGTGAGTGTGTCTTTGAAGTCCTAGTATATGTAATGAAGTAATATTGAAGATAAGTCTTGTCATGTGTTTTGTGAAGTTGAATAACATGTATGGCTTAGATTATTCCTAGGTAAAGTATATGAATTGTGAAACATGTAAAGTGTGCAAATTGATGAATATAGGACTAAAGTAAGCAAAAAAGTTAATGTTTGTGAATCATGCATATATGCGAGATGTGCTCAAAAGCGCACACATAGACACTTAAATGAATGCATGGAGTTAAATTTGTAAATAGGGGAGTTTTGTGGTGAACACTTTCCGTGAGTTGAGATGAAGTCTTAAATAGCAACCTCATTAAATCCTAAGAGATTTCTAAGATAGGTCGTAGGAACAATTCCCTTTGAGATTTGAGATGTGGTATTCCTTATCTATACTTAACCTATAGTTTAAAGTGTTTAGAATCCGTGGGGTTATGTCTAGCACTGAGAGAATATGAAAAAGAGGTGGCTACACTTCGTGAGTTCAGATGTTGTATTCCATTGTACCTCTTGAGTTGAGTACTCCTCTTGATTATAAAATTAGTAGTTAGTATCATACTCCTTATCCCTTCAATATGTGCCCACATATGTGTCGCCATTGGGAAATACATAAAAAGCTAAAAGGAATGACCTTACTCTACGTAAGTGAGAATCCCTCATCCGATAGGGGTTAATGTCGGGATTCTATGTCTAGATCTCATGGTCTATGTCGGTAAATATAACCCTCCACAAAAGAATTGATTGAACTAAGTCTTCTAAAAGAATGTTCTACTTAGGGTAGGTGGTAGTATGGGACGCTATGTACTTATTGCACTAGGTAGGACCTTCCAAAAGGGAAGACTTGTTGACAAACCTTCTAAAAGAATGTACTACGTAGGGTAGGTGGTGGTATGGGATGCTATCTACTCATTGCACTATGTTTGCATTCTTAAAGGGAAGACATTGGTTGTGTGTTGCGTTTCTTTCAATGTCTTGACATTGATTGAGGGGCTTGTTTCTCTATATTTGAGGAAGCCTAAAGGGGTAGTCTTGATGATTGCTTTGGTGTGTATTGAAGGAGTCAAATGCATACTTCCTTCATGTCTTACTTAGTAAGTCTTAGGATAATACCTAGGCAGGGAAATTGTTACGGAAAATGAGTTCACTTTCTCTTTCGTATGGTCTTTGTAGTTCACTAATTTAGGATAATATAATTCATTGTGAATGTCTCAAATGATTTATTGTTAAAGTTAAAGTTAGTTCATTGTAATATAAGGTGGAGTAAACTGTAAAGTTTTGGAAGTTATTGTAAATGTCTTTTGGTTGAAAATTATGGAATCTCTGATCTTAGTGCTAAATGATGGTTATTATGATGTTTTGCTTTTATATCCTTGAATGTTTTACTTAATTTTGCAGTAAATGTTATTTTACTAAAAAATCCCTTTTCGCAAGTTTTTGCATATGCAATATTTAGTATATTATTTATACTAACCCCATACTTTTCTGTAATATAAGTATATATTGGAAGCACTTTGAAGGTTTAAGTCTAGATAGGTTAAGCTTGGGAAAGTTCCTCTCAAGACAAAGTATGTGCTCACATATTCAGGCGCGTAGTCCATTTCCTAATTTCTTATGTTAAGACTTATTATGTATTTCATTTCAATGTAAAGGGTCATATCCCTATGTTATTTATGTCGTGTCTTTATGTTTGGGTTGTGACGATGAGATTTCTTAAGTATTTATAAAAGAATTCCTTTTTATTAATTTATATGTGAAAAGATTTAATTCCGCACTACTTTACATCTGTTATGTAATGAATGCTAAATAAAGGGATTGAACATGACCCAAAAGCACTACTTTACATGTGTTATGTAATAAACGAGGGTTCCTCATAACTTATATTTCAAGTAAGTGTGTTCAAAAAACGAGGGTTCCTCATAACTTCTAGGGGGTGCTTTTGGATCGCGACAGACTTGGTATCAGAGCATAATATTTTGGGAAATAGTATGAAGGTCTAAAAGTCTCAAAAGCCACTTCTAGTAGAATTTTGGTCATTGGTGTGAGTCGCGACACATACATTGACAAGAGGCTATGGGACGATAGAGTGTCACTTTATTCATTACTCTTTAATCATAGAGTAGAACTTAACTCCATAAGGTCTCTCTCTTTTGTGTTCCCTTGTCCGGTGGTCTTCTAGGTGTGTTTGCTTGGAAGGGGAGATATTTCTATGTTTGAGGGAGATAAAGGTGAGTTTTGATGCATGAAGGTTTTGTGTCTAAAAGAATAGATATAAAGGTAAGTGTTCAAAATTATGAAGTGATGTCATTTATGGCTAGGTGTGAATTATGAGGTTGGGAATGTTGTGATGAGAAACTTTATGGTGATGTATTTCAAAGCATAGTAAGATTTTTAAGAATGAATAAAGTTATTTTGAGAATAAATGAGTTATCTTGTGATTATGTTAAATTAGATATAATTTAAGGTGTGAATTTGAGGAACTGTTGAGAGAATGTGGAGAATTATTAGAAGTTGAAGGCAACTCCCTTGTGTGACAAATGATTCATAGTTGTTCTTGAGATTATTGGATGTTGTGGTGTAGGATTACACTAAGATTGAATTTGGTATGAATAATTAGTGATGAAATTTTGTTCCATGAAATTTAGTTAAGTGATGCCTAAGTGTTGAATGAGTTGGTGATTAAGGAATTTTGTTTAGGCTTGAATCCTAAGAGAAAAGTTTAATGTTTACTTGTAAGGCTGATGATTTATCTTGATGTGCATGAGTTGAGGGTGGTGTGAGTTCTTACCTTGTTAGAGGCATAAGGGTGCTTTGAAGTATGAGGCCTTGAAGATGAATTAACCCTAAGTTGGAGAGAATGAATGTTTAGTAAAATTGCATGTAATGTACTTAGTCCAAGAGAATCCTCGAGGGTCATTAAGTGGGAATGGTAGTATGGGATGCTACTCTCACATTGCACTTAGTGAAACTTACCTAGTCTCTTTAGAGTAAGTTAGTGTGGTCTTGTCTGTCATAGTGTCATGACATCTTGTTAAAGTTACTTGAAAGGTGCATTATTGAAATTTTAATCATGTGACACAATGGAGTTTTGAAGTCACTATAAAGGAGTCAATTTTTTTATACAAGTCGTGTTTTTCACGAATAATGGTTTCAATGTATTATGAGATGAGTTTATATGGTATTATACTTCATCTGATCATGCACTCTTTATGAATTGCTCAAAGAATGAAAATTTGAAGTTTTAAGCATGCTTAATAATGTTAATGTGATTCACTGTGATTTTTAAAATTTTGAGAAAATATGTCTTGCCTTTGATTGAAATTTCAATGTATGCAAAAAAATGTTTCATATTAACATGTTTAATGTTGGAGAAGGTAGTTCCTCCATAGCAAAAGGTTAAGTTTGAGTTTTGAAATTTTTGATGTGTTGCAAAGAGTTACTTATGTTGCTAAGTGTTTGAAAATGTGAAATAATTTTCCTTGCTAGTTGGTGCTTTGCCTTTGAGTATGTTGATCATGATTTTAATTTCTTATGTTATGATAAGTGACTCCTTGTTATTGTTGAATTTCTAGTGTCATTCAAGGACGAATAATATTCAATGTTGGGGAGACTGTAATGCCCCAAAACGAACTATGGTAAACTAGAGCCTCACAAATTTTTGTTGAGTTAATTTTGTTTTAAAATGATTTACTTTAGTGTTATTAGGAAGCATGTGAAGTTTTGTTAAGTTTGAAGTTCAAACGACTGAGAAAGTCCATGATGTTCGCAAACGTACGAAAATGTCCATGACATTCGGAAGTTGTGCCAGATAGTTCTTGTGTGTCTTGATGTGTTTGACATAGTTTTACTTGTTCATTTTAATCTAAATTGATGTGAGATGTTTCTATTATAAGACCTAGTTTAGTGGTTTAATGTCCGGGTGCAACCCCACCTAGGACCCACAAGGGGCCCTAGATTAAGGGCCCAAGACATGGACAAAATTGCCGAAAATCAATGCTCCAAGATGAGGCAATCTACTGCTCGTAGACCTATTGACGCCTCGTAGACTGGGGGTGTAGTACCATACTTATTGGGAAGTCTATCCACAAATTTAGCAACCTCTTAAGTCATCGATGCCCAGTAGAATGGGCTGTCGACCAAGCGACGCCCCGTTGCTTGGGTCGTCGATTGACTCCTCCCAAAAAGCTGCTGAAGCTTGCTGCCAACTTGGAGGTTTTTGTGTAAATTCATCCCCATGTATTTTAATACCCTAGGTAAATATTTTTTGTTTTTTAAAGTTATATTAAGATATTTTTAAGCCCTAGATCTAGACAAGACCCCTCACTTCAAATATTCAAACTCCCTCTCAAAAGAAAACTCATTCAAAGTCATAATTGGATCTAGGACTCAAGGAAGGCAAGGAGGGATGATTTGGACGTGTATCTTCATAAAAAATAGTTGGTTTTCTTTCTCTTTGAGGTATGGTATCCATCATTGAACCTTCTTCCATTCAAGAAGTCATTTCCAAAAGATTTCAAAAAAGGGGTTTTCAAAATCTATTTGCTTCTATCTTTGATTTTAAACATGAGTCTTCTTGTAAAAGTATTCTAATGATTTAACTATGTTTATTCTTGCATGAAATGATTATTTTTATTTTAAAAAACTAATGAACTCATGTATACGCATATTTCAAACTTTTATCTTAAAAAATGGGTTAAATGAGCATGTTTGGGTATGGTATGAACTTTGATTTTCGTATGTTATTGTTTTGGTTTAGCTGCTGCCCTAAGGTCATTATTATTATGAAATATTGGGAAATTGATTATAGATGATGATGTATTAATTAAAGGGTGAGTATCCTATATTGTATAGTTCTTATAACGAATTGCTTTTGAGCGGTATGGTCCACCTTCTTGGTGGCGGTATTTATTTGATAAACTTGATATTGGTTAGTATGTTTTATGAGTGTGGATTTGATGGCCTAGTATATGAAATGAAAAGATATTGAAGATAAGTCTTGTCTTGTTTGTTTTTTTTGAAGTGGAATAGCATATTTGCTTTAGATTATGCCTAGGTAAAATGTATGACTTGTGAAGCATGTAAAGTGTGTAAATTGATGAATGTAGGACTAAAGTATGTGTAGAATCTAATATTAGTAAAATTATTATTATATGCAAGATGTAATCACAATCACACACACACATTTAAATAAATGTATGGCGTTAAATTGAGTAAATAGAGTAGTTTTGAGGTGAACACTTATCATGAGTAGAGATGAAGTTTTTAGTAGCAACCTCACGGATTAGTGCCCCTCGTGATTTGAGATGTGGTATTCACTAGCTATCTTTAACCTATAGTTTAAAGTGTTTAGAAATCGCGGGGGTTATATCTATCATAGAGAGGACATGAAGAAGAGGTGGCTATACTTTGTGAGTTGAGACGTTGTATTCCAATGTACCTCTTGAGATGAGTACTCCTCATGAATAGAGAATGAGTACTTAGTAGCAACCTCCTAATCCCTTAACTATGCACCCGCATAGGTATAGCCATTGGGAAAGCCATGTAAAAGCTAAAAAGAATGACCTTACACTAGTCAAGTGAGGATTGTCATACGATAGGGGTTAATGTCGGAATTCCATGTCTAGCTATCATGATCTATGTCGGTTAAGATAACTCTCCACAAAAGAACTGATTAAACTAAGTTCTTCTAAAAGAATGTGCTACTTAGGGTAGGTGGTGGTATGGGACGCTATCTACTCATTGCACTAGGTAGGACCTTCCGAAAGGGAAGACATTGTGTCGTACCTTCTAAAAGAATTTACTACTTAGGGTAATCGGTGGTATGGGACGCTATCTACTCATTTCACTAAGTAGGCATTGCGACAATTAAGACTTTGGTGGTTTATTGGGTGTCTTTTAATGTCTTGCCATTGATTAAGGGGCATGTTTCTTCCGAGATGAGTAAGTAGAAAGGGGTAGTCTTGAGGATTGATGTGTTGTCTACTGAAAGAGGCATATGCATACTTCCTTCATGTCTTACCTTAGTGAGTCTTAGGATAATCCTGAGGTAGGGAAACTTTTACGGAAAATGAGTTCAATCTCTCTTTCGCTTGGCCTTTGAAGTTCAATCATTTAAGATATGATAATTCATTGCGACTGCCTCAAAATAATTTATTGTTAAAGTTCAAATTAGTTCACTGTAATGTTAGTTAGAGTTTAATGTACAGTTTTTGAAGTTACTGTAAATGGTCTCTTTTGCTTCAAAATTATGGAATCTCTTATCTAAGTGTTAAGTGATGGTTCTTATGATGTTTTGCTTTTATATCCTTGAATGTTTTACTTAATTTTGGCATGAAATGTTATTTTACTAAAATGTCCCTTTTCACATGTTTTTGCATATGTCATACTTAATACATTATTGGTACTAATCCCAATACTTTTCTATACTATAAGTATAGGTTGGAAGCATTTTTAAGGTTGAAGTCTAGAAGGTGAAGATTGGGAAAGTTCCTCTCAAGACAAAGTGTGTCCTCACATATTCGAGGGCATTGCCCGTTTCTTATTTTATTATGTTATGACTTATTATGTTTTCATTCGATGTAAAAGGTCGTGTCCATAAGTTATTTATGTCGCGTCTTTAAGTTTCTCTTTTGATGATGAAATTTCTTAAGAATTTATAAAAGTTTTCCTTTTTATTAATTTATTCGTGAAAAGTTTTAATTTCGCACTACTTTTCATGTCTTATGTAATGAATTCTAGTTAAAGGGCTTGTACAAGACTCTAAAGGGTCATGTACGCCCATGCATGAAATGAGGGTTCCTCCAAACATCTAGGTGGTACTTTCGGGTAGTGACAGGAAGAGAGATCAATTATGGATACCATACCTCACATTTAATAAATACCAATGAACTTTTATGAAGAACACGATCACAAACAGCCCTCCTTTTTCTTTCTTGATTCCTAGTTTCCACGGTAGCTTGAGAGAGTCTTCTAATAGAGAGGGGGTTTAAGTTTTAGGAAGAGGGGTCTAAGTCTTAGGATTTAGAACACTTAGAACACTTTAATATATATATATATAAATCGTAGAAAAAATGTCCTAGGTTCATAAAATACTTGGGATAAATTTACAAAACACCCGAAGACATAATAGGAAGCATGCAATTTTTGGTAAGGCCACCATTGATGAACCATTACAAGGAAGCGTGTAGTTTTTGGGACAGCCACCATCGACGGACCGACCCACGGTCCATTTGTCATGTGATGGGCCATTGTTTAGTTCTCGTTTGTTGGGTCTGCAGTTCCAAGACTTGCAGGTTTTCATGCCCAACCTAAGCACCAGTTTGATGGGCTTTCTCCTGGTCGTTAGGACGTCGATTGGCTTGTCGACTGGTCACTACTTTTGGAAGTTTGGTCCAAGTCTTGGTCCTTTGATCTAGGGATCCTCGTGGGTCCTAGGTGGGGTCTTTCCAAGACGTTAAACCCATAAAATAAGGCGTCTAGGTTTTAAAAAAAATCCCACATTAATTTTGATTAAAACGAATATGTAAAACTCACTAAAACAATTCAAGACACACAAGTGCTATCAAAGGCACACCATCCGAACATCATTGACGTTCTTGGACGTTTGACCTCCAAACTTAACAAAACTTCACACATTGTCTAAGAACACAAAAGTTACTCTTTTTAACTTCCAATTAACTAAATAAAAACTCACGAGGCTCTAGATCACGTTTGCTGGTTTTTAGGCATTACAAGAACCACTTGCTTGAGGTTGAACACCCCTCTCTTGACCCTTCATGTTTGGACAACCATTCATCTTCTGACGACTCTTGCCACAACTAAAGCGATTTCCCATTCCTACCAAGCACTTACCAGGATGACCCTTTCCACACTTTGACATGTAGGATTCTTATTTCGTGAGTTTCAACTCCTTCCCATTCGAGCTCTCGGTTTATTTCCATTCTCATCACGAGCCTTAGGGAATTTTGATGGAACTTAATTAGAAACCCACTTCTTATATCTAGGCTTGTGTTGTATTTCAAGCATATTTTTTGAATAACTTCAACCAAATGATCTTGCCCACTTACCATCTCTATTTTTTCTCATAGCCCCTTTCCTCCTCAAACGTTCTAGCATGCACCATAAGACGAGAAATATTCATGTTGTCAGGTAGCATGGTCGCCTCTTGTAAGTCCTGCGACACAACCATCACAAAGCGGCTCATTTGGTCTCTAGGATCGAAAACCAAAGAAGGAGAATATTTGAACAATTTAATAAATTTAAAGAAGTATTCGTGAACACTCCTTCATCCTTGGCAAAGGTTGTTGAAATCCACCACTTTTTCCTCCTTATCTCTCCAGGAAAGAACAAATCTAGAAAAGCCTTCTTAAAGATCTCCTAAGTCAACGGACCACCATTAAATGGCTTATTATCCCTCCATTGCACATAACATGTTTGTGCCATGTCCTTGAGTCGATAGGTAGCCAACTCGGCCTTCTCAGTTGTGGTAAACCCCTTAGCTAAAAGTATTTTATAGACTTCATATATGAATTCTTGGGGGTTTGCATCAACCTTAGATCCATAGAAGGTGGGAGGGCTCATCCGAGTGAAGTCCCTTAGAGGGGAAGTCATAGTAGTGACTTGTTGATGAGGACGGGGTACAAGCTCCTGGTTGGCTTGGGCCGTCATAGCTTTGGCTTGGACAGTGGAGGCTTGAGACAATTGAATGAGGGCAGCCTTTATATCTCCATCCGTCAAGTGTGGAGGACTGGCCGGTTCTTGGTAAACATTTGCATCGTCTTCAAGTGGAGAAACTTACTAACCACGGGGAGGAGCTGCCGCATTGGCAATTTCCTCTTCAAGTCTTTGTGCTACATTCTTTCGAGTGTTCATTCTTCCCATAAGCACAATAATAGGATTAGATGCAAAAGCACTATATGTATACTCTAATGTCACCATATAAGATTTCCAAGAAAATGAGAGTTTCCTAGGCATCATGTAGGTTCCCATTCATAAGTGTGATGAGCATTTTACAATTATGAACACAAACTTACATAGACGTGGTAGAGAAAGACATCAAGTCAAAGATAATTCAACATCATGCTCTGATACCAAGTTTGTCACATATGAGTTTACCCCCTAGATGTAACCGGTGTCATCGCCCTCTTTGAGAACCACAACTAGCCTATTAGATTACAATATCACATTCATAAGTCAAATTTAGAGGAAAATTTTTAACTTTTATTAATTTTACTCGAAGGTTTACATAGACCTCTACAAAAACATATCATATATATATTGAGTATACATAGAACCTTTGTATAAGAAGATTACATAGCCTTCTATTTTTACTACACATAAATCTATGCATAAGATACAAGATAGTCTTAAGGATTGTCTCATCTCATACAATCTAAAGATCATAGCAATATGGGCGTAGACCTACATCAATGTAAAGAAGCCACATATAGGCTTATACAATTCATACTCAAATGGAAGTGGATTGAACATAAAAGTCTTATAGAAATAGAGAAACATCATATTCAAGATATTGACATCGCCCTTAGAAAGTGAAGACATGCCCAGTTGGATGATAGAGAATATCCAAGCCTTCTTCAAGTCATCTCGGATGAGCCTTCAACGATCGGAACCTAAAATGTTTGGGAAAGAGGAAGAAAATAGAGTTAGTACACAACTTGTACTAAGTATAAGACCATATGCAGATATATTAGCAACACATGCTAAAATGAACATTTAGTTAAACCATGATATTTTTCACTTTTAAAGTCTTTCGCATAATCAAGAAAGACATACCAAGCAACAATACATGCTTGCTAACTCAAACAAGTAATATGCACATAAACATCATAAAGGAATAACCTCACAGCATGAATAATAGTTAATAATATAATAATAATCAATAAACCTATTCATGAATCCTCATCTAGTCAAGTTCAATGAACAAGAAAAGCCTCATAACCTAACTCAATCAAGTAGCCTCAACAAGAAACCATGACTAATGTCCAACTTCACATAATATATACTTTAAGGATACATAACATAATAATTTAATAGTACAACCCATTTATATTTTCAAGAGGACAATCATCATCATATAATATCATTTATATTGTAGAATCAATATGTTATCAACATACATATCATTATAATATACATACCGAATATGAACTTCCTAAGGCTTCAATCAAGGTCACCTTAGTTAGTTTATACTTCATTACTTTGTTTTAATTTATGGAACAATTGCCTTATCCGACATAGACAACAATATCTAAGTGTGGAATCGGGTGTTGTAAACCTTACACCGAAGGAAGGTGATCTATCAGCCAATGTAAAACCAAACATAAACATAGCTTTCTAGGTGGATCCACTAGCTAGTCTTCTGATGGTGCAACATAGTTCAAGAACTAAGAGATAGTAAATTCCTTTTTCATAAAAATTGGTAGTTTGGGCCTCTTATCATGGGAATCTATTGTATGAGTATTCCTCTTTGAGAAGTAAACATCTCATAATGAACTATAGGACGAATCTTCTTCTTTGGGAAGTCATCACCTCCCATTGTCAAGTTCACTCGGCGCTAAGCTAAGTCATATTATTGAAATATCTTAAAGACTTTATTTATCAATTATATCTTAATTTAGGTCATAGGTGTACCCCTTGTATAATAATCATCATCAATAGATCAATAAGAATTACATGAGTATAGTCCTTTCATCATAATTCATATAGTTGAGATTAACATATAAGTATTACATAGCATAACAAGGAACATTGATAGTCTTAACCATCCTTATATCACATACACCTTAATGAACCTCACAACATAATAAATACATTTCTATTAAACATCATACTACCCTATCAATCCTAATATAAGGCATAATCCAATATAACATCATGACTTAATCACAATTGGTAGTAAAGATAGAGATTTCAAGAATTACTAAGTCTCCTTCATAATTCATCATTTAGGACTTACCACAAACCTTAATTTAATCCAATTTAGATTTAAACATCATAATTCAAAATAAACATTCTTATAATGCTAGAAGAGTCACTACATTATACTTCAATATCAAATAATTGCTTAAAACGAGATTACTTAGGCCAATGTCCATAACGTACAAAACTTCTAAAGTTTGGGATGAAAATGACAATCCATTACAGTTTATAAATGATTAGTGTAACACCATCATCTAAAAGTTAATTAACATATAATAAATACAATTAAATTAATCACGAGCCAATTTACATCAACATCAACCTAGGGTTAAGGATGAAGGACCATGCTCTTCAATTTAGGTCAAATCATCACAAATCAGTATATAATCAATTTGCGATAAATGTTAATATATCATTATATCTTAAAAACCCATAAAAAAACTCAGTTCATAACATCTAATTTGTAATTGAGTGAAACCCACTTGAAAACAAAACTTTTGAAATCCACTTTGAAGGAACCGTTTGAGGAAAGTGTCTCAAAGGTGTATTAGATACCATACCTTAATGTTTCATGAAAATTTGTTGGTGAAATCATCCCTTTCAAGCCCCCAAAACCTCTCCCTATATTTTATTCGATGGTGTTTTCAAATAGAGAGAGAAAGAAGAAAGAAGGAATAGAGTTTATTTTGTTAGTTGTGTTTCGATTAATAAGGGTTGGAGTCTTTACATGCGTGGTTAAATTAGTTAATTAATCTTCCTGTAATCCTTATATAACCCCTAAACCCCTTAATTATTTAAAATGAAATGATATTAAAATGGGCAGGAACTTAGACCCTCCTAGACGGAATCCTTGTAAATGCTTCTTATACTTGTTTTATGAGGTTTTCTTCAATGATCACAAAAGTGTACTTTCAAGCAAATGTCCACTTTAGCAATATTTTATAGCATGTTAAAATACTTATTAAATGCTACTGTACTAATTATATGTGTTGTTTTATCTCTAAAGTTGTAGGTGGCAATTTTTGTGGTGTCCTCAATTGATTTGAGGACATAGTTATGTTTGGCATATCTTTTACGAAGACATTTTGATAGACTTTGACATGGTCTATTCTCTTGAGATATGGGCTGTCAACCAAGATATTCGTGGCTACGATGGATACAAGAAGACTTAGTCTTTCTTATCTTTTCTATGAAAGAGATTTTGAACTATTGTTCTATTGCTATGAAAAGTTCTTATTTTGCAGTACTTTTCATATATGCATATGCAGTGACTAATGTCTACGGGCTTGTGAAAGACCTCCGAGAGGTCGACTACGTCTTCTGATGGATTGAAGGATTCCCTATCTTCTAGGTTGTAATTAGGGTCATGACAAACTTTGTATCAGAATATAAGGTAATGAAGTAGTCTTTAGGTATCCAATGTCTCACTAAAGACACGTCAAGTAATATTTTTTTAATCATTGTAGTAGTGACACATCTTTGACCGAGAGTCTTACGATGATAGAGTTTTACCTTCTTCATCACCCTTGTGTTGTGTCATAGATTTGAGGTTATAAGTGTCTTTCTCTAATCTTTTCTCTTATATTTTCATGATATGACTACAATAAGGATGGCCTCAAGAAGATTTGAAGAGGAAGGGGTGAATGAGGAAGTTCCTCCCCAAGGTGGACAAGTTCTACAATTTTTTAAGTTCCTCCCTCAGTTGATCAATTCCTATAGTTGGTGAAAGTAATGAGGTTCTAGTGGTTGCGCCTGACATGACCAATGGGGATATTAGAGAGGGTGTTCTTGCCTTATCCCGAGCCGTGACGGCTAAAGTAAGTATGGATGTTATGGATACGGATAATTCTTTGGAGAGTACCATGACTTGTAGATTGAAAGAATATTTGAGCATGAATCCTTCTATCTTTATTGGTTTTATGGTGGGGAAATATCCCAAAAAGCTTCTATATGGCATGTACAACGTGTTTAGTTCTATGGGTATGACTTCTATGAAGAAGGTGGAGTTGGCTTCATACTAATTGAGGGAAGTATCTCAAGTATGGTACACCCAATGAAAAGACAATATGTCGGTTTAGTCAGGCTGAACAGAGTGTGAAGAGTTTATTGAAGCCTACTTAGGAAAATATTTTCCCCAAGAAAAGAGGGACATGAAGATTTAGTACTTTATTAACCTTAAGAAATGTAACAGGAGTATGAAAGAGTACTCTATGATGTTTTCCTTATGATCTAGGTGTGATAAATCCTTGGTGTGTAACCCTAAGGATGATATGAGTAGTAGGTTTGTGACCGGTATGACCGACCTTGTGAAAGAAGAGTGTCCTAAAACCATGATACATAAAGACAATAAATTACTTTTCTAGAGTCATGGTGTTTGCACAATCCATTGAAGAGTCAAAACTTAGTAGGATTTCAAGGAATTTCAAGAGATGTAGATCCGAGGAGCAAAACCAACCTAGGTTTAAAAAGAGGGCTCCATGTCAAGATGGGTTTAGTTCCTGTAATGTCAAACATCAGAGAGATAGTGGTTCTCAAAGTGTTAAGCCTACTTGTTCTAGTTGTGAGAAGAAACACTCTGGTAGCCGGTACCGGTGAGTTCTTTCGTGTTTGTAATGATGTTCATAAGGTGAGAGATTTTCGTACTATTGTGGCTAGAGAAAGAGAGGCCACACAAGTTCGTCCTAATGGTCCAGATGTTGATGAACCAAAGAGGAATCACTTCTGTGTTATTGAATATACGACAAATTCGGATAAGAATGCCAATAATTTATACGTTTATAAGGGGAATTATGGTGAATAGTTTGGTTCTAATTTTTTGCATCTTCAATTCTATTCTATTCAAGATTTAGAGTTTGAATCATACAATATGATGTTGAATGTTGTTTATGAGTCTAAGAAAAAACGAATTTCATTGATCTCCTTGCATTTTGAATTTCAGGAAGTTATGTTTATGTTGTAAAATGATTTTACAAGGTTTTTATCCCATATTGTCATATATTTGTATTAATTTCATAAATAATGCATTAGTGGACTAGAGATCATGCTTTACTTTAAAATTTTTGATAATTATTGCTTAATTGTATTTTCATGAGAAATGGTTAAAATGTTCTTAAAAATGATGTATGTGAGCATGACGATATGTGGAGAATAAATTTCCTCTAATATGATATGAAAAATTTGAGGTTTACTGCTTGATGAATTGTAGATGATATTCCTACTTTCTTGTCTCTTTATTTTGTGGAGTTCATGTTCCTCGTATTTATGTGTATTATATATTTTGTTGTATGGTTATGAGATGCTAATCTTGAGTCCTTTGTCTGTTAATATTGTTAAAAATGTTCTAGTGTCCTTTGAGGATGAATGTTGTCCAAGTGGGGGAGAATGTAAGACCCGAAAAATGAGCTACGTTAAAATAGATATTACCATATGTATCATGAGTTTATAAGGTCTTAAAATGATGAATTATAGTATTAAATTTCAATCTTTTGAGTTTGGAAGATTTTGGGGGGTAAAACTTCAAAGAATGTATAAGAGATTTGAAAGTTTGTGTTAGTATGCGCTTATTTATTCTTGTTCTCCTTTCAATGTTTTACGTGGTATTTGGAGTTCAAACTGTTGGGTAAAGTTCTAAACATAGAGACGAGTATATTTAGAATTAAAATGTCTGGTCAAGAGAACCAAAGGACCACCCTAAGGGTCCTTGAAGAGGATAAAAACTTGGGTTCGAATATGCAAAAACAGTCCCCGAACAACGATTGCCAATTGACGCCCCATCATTCAAGGTACAATTCGTCAATCGGGTACGCTAATACACACTTAAGTAAGGAACTTAATCCCCAAAATTGTGGGCTCTGTCACAACTGACGGACCTGCAGGATGGAGTCGTCACTCAACCGACGGTCCGTCATTAGCAGTCATTGATTGACACCTACAACTTTCTGCATCTGTCTTGGCCAAGTGGAGAGAAATTTGGGTAATTAACCTACTATCCAAATAATATATTGGGAGGTTATTTTATTGGTTGAAGAGTAATTTAAGTTACTTTTTAAGCCTAGAACCTAGATTAGCGTTCATTATTCTAAAACAAAACCCAAGACCCCAAACAGATTTTTGTAGACTCCATTGAAGTTTGAATCAAGGTAAAGGCTAGAATATTGATTCCTCGATTGGTTCTTCATATTTTCGTGAATTATCTTCATTGAGGTATGGTGTTTCATCCATGGATCATCTACCATTTAAGGAGTCAAATTCCAAATGGTTTTATAAGACTTTCTTAATGCATGAACCTCTAATTTGACTTTTAACATGGGTTCTTGAAAACAATAATTTGAATCAATGATTTATGTTTGAATATATGTAAATTTCATAATATAAGACCTATAAACCCATGCTTTTCATGAAATCCTAATTTTTCGTTTTAATCTGAGCAATTTGATCATAACTTGATGATAGTGAATTCTTGTGTAGATTCAATTGAGCTATTGAATTATATAAAGATCATATAGAATTGTATAAAACCAGCCTTAATTTTATGATTTTCATTTTGTATCTTGTTATATCATTGTATGGTTTCATTGTTGGCTTAGAATGGTGTATATGGCAATTGGTAAGAGCCTTTGTGAAGTCAATTGAGTGAGAAGGCTAGGGATTGGTGGTGTTGATGATGGAATGCTCAAAAGATGAACTAATAACTCTATATTGTGTAGTATATGTATTGAATCTTATTGATTGGTATGGTCTACTTATGATGGTGCTGTTTATGGGTTATAATTGTGAAAACATGGACTTGTCGTCAGTACTATCAGAATTGTTATACTATCATGTTATACCTTTTATATGTGATCAATGTGAAGGCGTATGTGGTATATGTGAAATGAACATGTTTTATCCTAATTGATTATAGGTGTATAGGATAGACTATGGTGATATCTTATATGTGTTGGTAGTGTATATTGTTAGGTAGACTTAGTTGTCCCTATAGGACGCTTGAATATTCTTGAATATGTTGTAAGATTATGATGTTGTATGCGTTCATTGGTAGACTATGTTCGTCTACTTGATTCATGAAAGTATGTGAATGAGAACTTTTGGAACCTTCAAACTAGAAAGAAGGTTATGATATCCTTGAATTTGAAAGTGGTAATTGTATCCTTCTTGTGTAAATGATGGACTTAGAGAAAGGTTGAATGGAAAGGTATGATACCATCTCAAAGGAAGTCATACAACTATCCATGTAGATCATTGAGCACATCCCTAGTGGACCTATCCTTTGTAAGGTGTTTTATGATTTTGTAGTGACTAAAATATGTTACCTTTTCATATGCCATTATGTGATTGAACATACACTATGAAAACATGGCTAGACTTGAGTGAATATGCTTGTGGTAGTGACTCTACTTTAGTTGACACCAAAGTACAAAGGAACCCTTAATATTCCATAACCATGTGTCAATATAGGAAATGTCCTAGTTCTACCATTGGCATGTAGAACACCCTCTATTAGAGTTGGGTAGATTCCGGATTCCATGCCTAGTTAGTATGGTCTATGTTGGTTCATGTCTTTTCTCATAATGTGGGATGCATTCTTGTATTGGAGAAGTTCTACAACGTGTAGGTAGTGGAATGGAAAGCTATCTATACATGGCATGAGTAGGATTTGAAGATGCTAGGATGAGGGTTCCCTAGGTCTTCTCCAAGACCATTATGTGAAAATTCTTAATGTTTAAATGTCCCTAAGATGTGGAAGTGCACATTGTTTACTTAAGTTAATGCATTTGAATTAAAAGGTATTTATCTAGAGTAGCTTTGAAAATTGGTGAGTTACGCTTGAAGAGGGTGTATAGGCGGTCTCTTCATGTCTTACATAGGTGAGTCTTAGGGTAATTCTAGGTACAGAGTGTAATGATAAACATGGAATAATCTTACTTTAGGGAGTCTTGAGGATTACATAGGTGTGTGTAAGGGGTTGTATGGGCGGCCTCTTCAAATCTTACTTAAGTGGGTCTTGGGATGACCTTCGGTAAGAGGTTTATGTGTCCATCTTTTTTCTTAGTGTTGAAAAGTGTATGTTGTAGATTACTTTATATTTGTCTTATATATGGGTATGTTTACTTGTAAGTGGTTCTTATACTTGTTTTATGAGATTTTCTTCAAAAGAGCATGAAAGAATACTTCAAAAGAAAATGTCTGTTTTAGCAATGGTTTTATTGCATGTCACCACACTTAGTGCATTCTATTGTTCTAATTACATATGTTGTTTTATATCTAAAGATGTAGGTGGAAAGTGAGGAGTGTATTGCAAGAAAGCTTGGAAATAGAATCCTTTCAAAAAAGTATTTCTTTGTCCGCAAATGATTAGCGGACATAGTTATGTTTAGTTTTCATTTTTAAAGACATTGTATAATACTCTGATATGTTCTATTTTGTTGATGTATAGGTTTTGACTTGAGATATTCGTGTGTCAAAGATGTCTATAAAGAGAATTAGCATTTCCTATGTTTTTTATGAAAGAGATTTTGAACTATTGCTTTATTGTTGCGAAAAGTGTTACCTTCCTTTTCCGCACTAGCTTCTAACTTCTATCTATCCTCTCTTCATATAGACCCCGTATGAAATTGGAAAAAAAAAAACAAAATTTTTTTGAAAATATATGAAGGGCTTGTGCAAGACCTCTTAGAGGTCGAGTACACCGTATGGTTGATTGAAGGATGCGTTATCTTCAAGGGTGTACTTTGGGTTGTGGAAAAAGAAAATGAAGTGTCCAAACAATCCTTGAAAGATAAATAATGGGTTGAATTATGAGCATGAACAAGTATGATGAAGGAAATATTACAACATTTTTAGACTACGACCACCCCTATAAAGTGTAGCCTAAACTAGTAAAACGTGTAGCCTTTTATAAAAGGCAACACTTTTGGACTATAAGCAACACTTTTGAAGTGTCGCCAAAGCAGGAACACTTAAAAAGCGTGGTCATAGAGGTATAAAATACACTACATGGAGTATTTCATTAGCAACACTTTTATATAATTATACTACACTTAAAAGTGTGTCTTTTGCGTTGTTATTGGTTATATTTAAAAGTGTAGCCTTTTATATATCATCTACAACAACACTTATAAAGTGTTACTTTTTAGATATTATTTATTACAAAAAATCCAAACTTTTGAATCGTTGCAACGTTATGTAGAAATTTTGTAGCCACAAATTTTCATTTTTAATAATAGTAATTTTAGTTTGCTTATAAATAATGATTAAATCAATATTAAAGTAATCTAAAACACAAAATTAGCTTATGCATAATTAGAAATTATATATTCTTGTACTTAGTAAGTAATGTCACTAAGCGAATTGTATTTAAAAATTAATGAAAATAGTACAAAAGATTTTTATCATTCGCTACAATAATTAAGTTTAATTACTTATCTCCTGATTCATCAAATTTAATTAGTTACATTTTCCTACTCATTCAAAATTGAATTATAAGTTAGAAAACTATATATTCATATGCTCACTAGTCATTGGTCAATTCACAGACATTTCAGCGTTATATGATCCCAAAACATATAGAAAAAATAAAAAATCTTGAAGAAAACAGTAGGCATGTACTCCAAGTTTGTCCCAGTATGCAAAAATGAATGATAAAATTTAAGATATAACAGCCAAATGATCTTTAACATGTACAAAGAAGAACCATATAAGAATGATAAAATCTGAGAAAAATTGTATGCAAACATAAATTTTTATCACAATTACATGTACAAATAGACCATTGATCACATCTTTGTGTATAGGCATTTTCCATATTGTTCTTGTAGAGCAATTGCAAGATGAACTGCAGATTGTTCTTGTTTCAAGAGAACGTATACATTGTTCTTATTGAAATTGAAAGAGGAACTAATCCATTGATCACATATTTGAGTCTGGAAATTTTCCAATATATCGTAAAATTGTTTTAAGGCTCTCTGGAAATTACTCACACAAACAAACAAATTTGGTGTACGCTTTCCCTATTCCTTTGGGAGTTGTCACTGTAACAACCAGGCTGAAAGTCAGGCAAAGAATTGGACTGCAATGGTCATTTCAACATGGATACATGACGGCGATATTAGAGGTCGATTTAGCTTTTAACCAAATAATGGCCTCACAGAATCCAAAACTCCATGTAAGATGCGGGGGGGAGGGAGCGAACGGGGGGGTAAGGCCATCAAAATGAGTGGCTCCAGAATACTGCTTTTACGCCGGAATTCTAAGTACAAAAATCACAACAACGTCCTGCATGCTTCTATTTGATTAGCCAAATAAGCCATATGGCTAACATCACTCAAATTACTACACACACACAAATTGCCTATCGTGCCCGGGCAGTTACAAGTTAAGGTGATTGAGCTGACTAGGCGGGTTCAGAATAATAGTTAAATATAAAGCTTGTGCAAGAGATCAAAGAACGAGTGAAGCGAGGAGGGGGAGGTATAGACTCAGTCGCGTCTTTTTGATTCACAATATTTAGAACCTGGTAGTTAGACTGCCTATAATACAAAACCAGAGAACCAAATTGTGTACCATTATGTCCTTTTAAACTAGAAAAATATAGGTCATGTCTTCCGTTTTTCAATAGCAAGCTCACATATCTTCTGTTACCTAACTCTAATTCAACATTTATCACAAACTCATTCTATTAATAAATGAAGTTTCCTTTCTGGATCACCCATTGGATCTGCAATTATATCATAGAGACTCAAATATGATCATCAGAATAACTGATATTTCAATAGAATAAATCATCTACTGAAAAAGTTTAATTAATCTAATGTAATTGTGGGTTAAAATTGTTATATATACGCAATTGTGCTGTGATAAGAGTTATAATATCACTACGGAAGACTACTATGTCAAAGTAGGAGCCCAGATCTTTTCTCCCAGATGAATAATTCCACAACCATAGAAGGAAAAAAGAAATACAATAATGCAAGGCATGGGAGTTCCTCGTTCTTCCAAAGTTATGCAATGTACCGAAAAATTATATCCTCTTTATGTCATATACAAGGCAAGTAAATAATCTGAATAACATCACTCAAGTCAACAAAATCGAAATCAAGGCAAGCAATAAAAATTGAAAAACCTCATAAAAATAGAAAACACATTGGAGAACTTCGAGAAAAACATCAATCAAGTTAACAATAAGAGGATATACACAAGCAAAAAACCAACAACTACCTTGGATATCAATAACAATGTATAGACTATTGACATAGAATTTGAAATATAAATTACATTTTGAAGAACTGAATCACGAGTTGATCCTGAAGAATAAGGAAGATTTGTGCCTCTTAGATCTTGTGCGCTACTTGCATCAAGGGGTAAAGAGTAGTCAGATCCAACACACCTTTGTATATACATATATTTCACGTAAACACCGCCACAAACGATAGACCATACAACTCAGGATCATTTCAAAATACAAAATAAAAAAAGATTAAAAAAACATACCCTTCATCCAAGCCTTTACCACCTTTTATTCTTAGTTTCTCTAACAATACATAATAAAACAACATTGAAGGTAGTAGCTCAATCACATTATAACATAAGAAAAACCATTGTTCTAACATTATCAAATCATGCACATTAAGCCCCATTCATAAGCCAAAAGTTGAGAAATTTAATGATCATGGGTTCATTGATTTTTTAACCCTAAAATAATAAAATAACATTGAATAATATAATGTTACATTCATTAAATAATTTTATTCAGCCCTGCGTTGGAGTAAAAATCAGGCGTTGGCTCCCATAAATGAGATTAAATGTCAAGAATAAACTACCATAAGCCGTTAATATGACGAATTACACTAGGAATTTGTGAAGACACTCCAAACTTCTACATAAAGTAGAGCTGATGTGCTACTTCAATGGGAGAGTTGGAGGAGTTTGGGGAGGGAAATTTTTTATCAGGGTTTTGAAACTTTGATTTCTAATTGAGAGTTTGTGGTTTTTCGATGGGGAATGTGTGTAAAATGACCTAAAATAAGTATATAACACACCACCAAATTACCCCAAAAAAACTATATTAAAAGGACCTCTATAGACAAGTCAAACTTTACTTAAATATTTGGAATTATCCTCGGGAAATGAGTCCGTGACGCGAAGCTGCTCGCGTATGATTTTTGGAAAAAAAAATTGAGACAAGTAAGTCTGCAACAAATCCGTATCACGGACAAAGATTTTGGCCATGGGTGCATCAAGTCCGTGAATACGGCTGGTTCAGTTCTAGTTGAAATGCTTGATGCCCTTTGACAACTTGCATTTCCAGTGGCGGGTCCCTTCATGGACCCCTAGGGCGATCCTTGGACGGTTGGACCTGGACGTCTCCACCCTATATGCTTCATTCGAACTGGTTGAAGTCTTTTTATAAGATTTAGACATCATATAACACATAAAAACACAAACAACATACAAGGACACAGTAGCACACACACAAGGGTAGTTTATAAACGTCTTGGTTTCCCTAAATTTTAGACTTCCAAACATCCCCAAGTGACTTCTAGTGATAAAATACATAATTTTAATTCATTATTAACTTATTAATAACATGTTAATCTCTAGTTATACCTATTTAATTACTAGGGTCGTTACATTCTTTCCCATTTAGCCCAAGCCATTATCTTACCGCAGCACACGCCGCGCACTACTCGTGTAACAGCCTGACGGCGCAGCTGATTGGGAGGTTTGTACACCATTCAAATCCAAAAGTTCTTCCCCTGGCCTCCTCGCTAAGGATTTCACTAGGATGAATCCCCCTTCTTTCTATGGGTCTAAGGTTGAAGAAGAACCCCATGAGTTCATTATTGAAATTTACAAGAACCTTTATGCTATGCGGTTGACTAATAGTGAGAAGGTCGAGTTAGTCACTTACCAACTCAAAGGTATGGCCAAACATGGTATGTGCAATGGAGGGCAACTAGGCCGTTAAGGGGTGGGTGGATCGGTGACATGGAAAGTGTTTAAGAAGGCCTTTCTTGATAGATTCTTTCTTACGGAGAAGGGGAAGACAATGTGGTGGATCTCATCACTCATTATAATGGAGTAATTTGTGTGTTTTATTACTCCTTGAAATTGACAAAATTATCAAAATATGCTCCTTGTTTTGTTTCAAATCCTAGAGATAAAATGAACCACTTTGTGACGGGAGTGTCTGATGACCTAAAATAGGAATGTTATTCGGCTATTATACATGAAAATATGATCATTTCTCGTGTCATGGTTCATGCTCAACATATGGAAAAGGCAAGATCTAAGAGGAAGAATAGAGATGCCAAGAGGGAAAGTTCTTTTGATTGCCATTTTTCAAAGGGTAGGCTTGAGATCAAGATATACCCTAGGTTAAAAATGAATTTTCTAATCGATGTCCATCCAGTTACCTACGTCCTGAGTCTCAGGGATGATAGGGGTTATATCAGTAAGCCTGAAAATGGTCATGGGATCTATTTTAACCAACCAAGAATCCTACTTGTAGAAAGTGTGCAAGAAAATCTATGGTGATTATCTTAAGGGAATAGATAATTGTTTTTGTTGTGGTAACAGTGGACACAAGGTTCGAGATTGCCCAGATGTGAAGGGTTAATACAAGGACAGTGGACAATAAAGTTTTTATAATGATATTGTGAAGAAGAATCACTTTTATGCTCTCCTCTCTAAGAGTGAGTAAGAGACTTTTCTTGATGAGGTGACCGGTATGTTGAAAGTATTTTCCATTGATGTATATTATTTAACTGATCCAAGATCTACATTATATTTTGTTACTCCCTTGATAGCTAATAAATTTAATGTCATACCCGAAATTTGAAATGAAACTTTTATTGTGTCTACCCCGGTGAGTGAGTTGGTTGTTGTAAAGAGGGTGTATACAAACTGTCCTATGATGTTTTCCAATAGAGTTACTTAATTTGAACTAGTAGAACTTGATATGTTTGATTTTGATGTCATTTTGGGCATGGATTGGTTGCATTATTGCTTTGCCTCTATAGATTGTAGAACAAGGGTGGGGAAATTTAACTTTCAAAATGAACCTATTTTAAAGTGGAAGGGGGGAATTCTATTCCTAGCGTTCGTATCATATCTTGTTTTAAAGCTTGTAAAATGATCTATAAAGGGTGTTTATACCAATAGTAAGAGTCCAAGATTTAGACTCCGAAATTCCTACCATAGAGTTGGTCCTCGTTGTGAGGGAATTTCCGAATGTCTCTCCTAATGATATTCCTGGCATTCCTCTCGAACGGGAAAAATATTTTGGTTTCGACTTGTTATTGGATACAAATCCCATTTTAATTCCTCCTTATCGGATGGCTCCGGATGAAATGAAAGAGTTGAAGGCTCAACTGAAAGATTTTCTAGACATAGGCTTCATTAGACCATGTATATCTCTATATGGTGCAACGGTATTGTTTGTGAAGAAAAAGGATGGTTCCCATAGGTTATGTATTGATTATATGCAACTCAATAAAATCACTACTGAGAATAAGTATCATCTCCCTCAAATTGATGACTTGTCTGTTCATCTCCAAAGGGCAAGCTACTTTTCTAAGATTGACTTGAGATCGGGATATCACCATCTAAGGGTGAGAGGTGAGGATATACCAAAGACGATATTTCGGACTAGATATGGTCAATATGATTTCTTAGTAATTTTTTTCGTCTAACTAATGCCCTGACAACATTTATGGATCTCATGAATAGGGTATTTCAAAGTAACCTAGATTAATTTGTCATTGTCTTCCTTGATGACATCTTTGTATATTCTAAAAAGGAGGGTGAGCACATGGACCATTCTTGGGTGGTATTACAAGTGGTTAAGAAGAACCAATTATTTGCCGAATATAGAAAATGTGACTTTTGGTTGATGTGGTGGCATTTCTTGGTCATATCATCTCTAGTTAGAGAGTTGATATTGACCCAAGGAAAACCGAGGCTTTCAAAAATGTGGCACAACCATTACGTCAAAATGACATCTCGGAGTTTATTTGGGTCTAATACGGAGCGTTATTCAGCGATGTGTGTGTGGTCTTGCACCATTAAGATCTCCCTTGACTCTTGACCCAAAAAAGTGAGAAATTTTAGTGGTCGAGGCCATTGAAAATCTAATCTTCCAATCTTCAAAGAGAAGTCCCTCATTTCTTCTCCAGTGTTGACTTTACTAGAGGTTACAAAGGGCTTCGTTGTATATTGTG
Organism: Solanum habrochaites; assembly: GCA_027704765.1. Classification (NCBI taxonomy): domain Eukaryota; kingdom Viridiplantae; phylum Streptophyta; class Magnoliopsida; order Solanales; family Solanaceae; genus Solanum; species Solanum habrochaites. The sequence continues at coordinate 34,659,750 of JAKWJA010002500.1, read as the reverse complement.
CTGCATCCTGAGTGGGTTTAGGGTGTGTGCTTATGCAACATGGTAAGGTGGTATTCTGTGCTTCTAAACAACTTAAGGTGCATGAGAGAAACTATCCAACACATTATCTTGAGTTAGCAGTTGTATTTTTTTCCTTGAAAATATGGAGGCATTTCTTGTATGGTGTTAACGTTGATGTGTATACCAACCACAAGAGTCACCAATATGTATTTACTCAAAAAGAGTTTAATCTCCGACAAAGAAGTTTGCTGGAATTGCTGAAGGATTACGTCATGAGTGTTATCGATATCACTCTGGCAAGGCCAATGTGGTGGAGAACGCTCTAAATTGTATGACCATGGGTAGTGTGTCTCATATAGATGAAGCCAAGAAAGACCTAGTGAAAGATGTTCATAGGTTTGCTAGATTGGGTGAAAAGTTGGAAGATTCTCCGAATGGTGGTATTATAGTCCATCATAAATCCAATTCATCCTTTATTGTTGAGGTGAAGTCCAAATAACACCTTGATCAACCATTGATGCAGTTGAAGGAATAGGTTCTTTGTAAGCTTAATGTGTCATTATCCTTAGGAGGGGATGGTGTCTTGAGGTATCGAGGAAGGTTGTGTGTTCCCAATGTACATGGTTTGAGGAAGCAGATCCTTAAAGAAGCTCATGGGTCCCGTTACTCCATTCATCAGGGTTTGAAAAAGATGTACCATGACCTTAGGGATGTTTTTTGGTGGGAAGGTTAGAAAAAGGACATAGTGGGATTTGTTGCTAAGAGCCCAAATTACCAACAAGTGAAAGTCGAACATCAAAATTCGGGTAGTTTACTTCAAGAAATCTAAGTTCCTACTTGAAAGTGGGAGGACATAAATATGGATTTTGTGGTAGGTTTTCCTCAGACACAAAAGCAATATGACTTTATATGGGTCATTCTGGATATGTTGACAAAATTTGCTCATTTCATTCCCATCAAGTGTACCTAGTCACCCAAGAATTATTAAACGATCTTTCAGAGAAAGATATTGTGCGCCATGGTATTTCCATTACCATCATATCATTAGGGGTTTCACAATTCACGTCACGTTTTTTTGAGGTAATTTCAAAAAGGATTGGGTAACAATAATTAAGCACCACTTTTTCAATCCCCAATGTATAGTTTTATTCCTATTAAAATGGAAATAATGAATACAAATGAAGTTGCATTGATTTTTTGGGGGATGTCGGGGAAAACTGTCATTTTGGGGTGGCATCACAATGAATAGGGTAATGTACTACATCGAAATTGCATTTTGCACGTGAAAATTGCAATTCTGCTTGTTATGTTATGTTGTGACTGTTTATTATGTTGATCTTTATTAAATGATATGTACCATGGTTGTATTAAACTTGCATAACTTGACTCATATATATATATTGATCTCTTGTTTATGAAAGCAGGAGCGTCCTCATAATGTGATTTGATCCTTATGGTGGTATAGAAGTTTTGTGTGCAAATGAATTATTGATGTTGTAAATGATTTATAATGTATTGGTGTTGTGGGGGGGGACTGCTATGGGTTGCTGGTGTGTTTGAGTTCGTATTTGTTCCTCCGGTTGCAAATTTTTTAGTGTCATCGTGAAGATTACGGTTCCTTAAGGGGGATAAGTAACACTTCAAAAATGCCAAAAGACGTTGTAAAGCTAAAGAAGAGGCATAAGGTTTTCGACATTTGGGGTTTAAGGGGTTAGATTTTGTTTCAGTGGGTAGTACAAGATGTCATTTACAGATTTCCTATAAACAAAAATCGGCGAAGAGCTTCCAGAGACGTCAGGAACTAGTCATAGAAGGTATAGCGTGTCTTAGCCGGGGGACTTCCTTTAGAAGTTGGAAAATGATGAAAATTTGTGGAAGTATGTCTCACATGTATTAGAGTTAATTCATAGTCGAAACTTATATGCGCGACTCCCAAAGGACCAACCTAGGGCACTTGCGGAGGACCTTTCGAATTTGGGGTCAAAGGACTGCTCAAGTCAGTGTGCACAGATGAGTGCTATTGACGGGATGTGTGTCAATCAGTGGTGCTTCTATGGAAACCGTTGATGGACACTTAGTTAATTTGGCCAATGGATTATTTTGACAACTCTCAAAACTTAGCGACGGATGTGCAGCACAGAGGAAGTAGTGGTCATTGATAAGCCCACAATTTGTCAATCGTGTAGTCATTTGTGATGACTGTTTTTATTTTACATTTATAGTTATGTGAATTAATTAGTTGACTTTGTTAGAAAGTTAATTAGGTGCTGAGGGAGGTTAAATTAAGTTAGTTAACCCCCTATATAAAGACCTAACCTAATTAGCCTAGCCTAAACTCACATAACTCCCAAACCTAAAGCTCTCTTCCTTCTCTCTTTTCTCTCTCCCAAAGAAACCCTATTGAAGATAAAGCTACAGGTGAGTTCATGGTCTTCAAAGAGTAAATTGCCTCCATCAATCTTCATCAATTACTTAGGTATGGGATCTGTCACCTTTGAGACCTCTTTTCTAAAGGGTCCCATCAAATTGATTTCAAAAGTTGCATTTTCACGTGGGTTTTAATCGAAATTGATGATATGAATTAACTTGTGTATGATTTATTTTGGATATTATGAATAGATTATTATTAATTTTAACTCAATTATGTTATATCTTAATTAATTGGTCTAGTTTGTAGAAGATGACCTATTCCCCTTAATCCTCGGTGGTGATCTTGATGTGAATTGAGTAATGTTGGTTCAATAGAATTGGTTTTTGGTTAAATTAATATCCTATGATGTTGCTTTATAAATGACTAAATTAGTATGAATTATAGTCCTATAATGCTAGTTCTTGAGAAGTTGATCTAGGTTGTGAAGTATGTTGTGAATTTACCTAAGTATATTATCTTATGCTATGAACTTGTGATGAATTGTGATATTATGATTCAATTGAATTTGTTATTATGTTTTTTATTGATGAGTGATCATATTAACCGTAATTGGGGTTTAGATTAAGGGGTTACTGTTAAGACCTTGTGATGAATCTGAAAGACTGGGGAAGTCTTCCTGATAATATTGTTAATTTGATGAGTCATGCATTTTGTATTGTAGTATGTCTTTTTTCGGATGTTGAGGGTTGGTATGGAATGTGGGAATTGAAATGTCTGACTATTGTTTTGTGAGTGTGTGGCTTAAGAATAAATGCTATAGAATGGTGAATGATTTACCAGTGTGCCTGATTATGAAGTTATTTGTAAATGTGCTAACCTCACATACGTGAATTGTTATGAAAGGAATATACTCATGAAATTCTTATTGAGATATGATTTTGATGATGTGTATACAAGTGTTAGACCATATGACCTAAATTAATCTATGATGATTAATAAATACATTAAAGACATTTAAAAAGGAAGTCTAGCTTAGCACTGAGTAAATTAGAAAGAGGAGTGTCCCTTTCCACGTATGGAAGGTAGGAGCACTAATGTACTCTTGAGATTGGAAACTACAATGCATGTAGCATAAACAGGGTCCAAACTATATCACCTAGTTCTTTAACTATGTTGCCCCCATAGGAATACTAGCTAGTGTATCCATGTAGTTGCTATGTTCATGTTTTTGTATTATCTATGCAAGTAGTTCTCCTTCTTTCGGTTTAGGATTCCATGAAACAAGATTCAACTTTTTCTCATGCGGTCTATATCAGTTAGGGAATAAAGTTACAAAAAGATAAAATGAATTAAAGGAATGAGATCTAACTAAGATAACCTTAGGGGTTTAACTTAGTCTAGGTAGGTATATTGGACTCTACCTAGACATTCCACTAGTTAGCGCTGAGAAAGAACTTGGAGTATGTTCCTTCAGGATGAATATGGGCTTATAAGGATGATGATATGTATATGAAGTAGCTTTCCATATTGTTAATAACTATGTGTTTGATTAGTTTTCACTTATGAATATGTAGTTTGTTTCCATGTTAAAGTATAATCATTGTAATGTTTAATGCCACCTAATTGAAATGGATGTGGTCCAGATTCTTGTTGAGTTGTTTGATTGATTAAAGCTATGTGGCTTTGTTTGGTCATTTTACTTGTTGACTTGATAATAGTTTATGTAATTATCCTGCTTTGGTTATGTTGCAACGTAGTCTTATTTATTCTTGTTAAGGTTATAATTTCATGACTATAATTACCTTGATTATATATGTAAGTATGTTGATATGTTTATTACCTTGATACCTTTGTTATGTATTGGGCGATGTGACGTACAATGCATGACTTTAAGGAATTTCCCTTTTTATTGTGTATGCTTCTTCTTGAATGTGCATAAGGAGGTGTTCCAAAAGGGTAAAATACTGTTTTCTTGAAAAGGTCTCTTCTATCATTATTTACAATATGTGTGCAGATATGGCTCCTACTTAGTAACTAGTGATGGGACTAACCCCTTTCTTCCTTTACCCTCATTTGAGGATTTTGATCGTTGAAGGCTTTGGACGACCGTAACTTTGCAATACTTTATTCTTATCATCCAAGTGAGTAGGATCCTCACTTTAATTACGAGGGCAAATCCTTTATCAAGCTTATATGTTGTCTTTAGTTTTAAGAATCTTTTTTCTTTCCTTTTATTTGATAGTAAACGTTGTAGACCTATCTGTGGTCCTTATTGTCATTTGATCGATGGGGGCCGGCCCCAATTGATATACTCTTATTAGGAGTACTTGAGGTGATAAACGACTATTTTTAAGACCTAGGTTATAGTCTATATACTGTTGGTGCAATAAAAGTAGAAGACTAGAATGTTACTACTAAACGATGGGTCCTATTATACTCATATACATCTATTATTGTATGTAGAGAGGTCTATGTTAATTGTACCTCCATGTGAGAGTTATAACAAAATCTAAATTTCTAGTAATTTTGACCTATGAATGTAATGATGTAAGCAAAGAGGTTAGTCTTAGTCTTCAAAGAGGATGACAATGCCGTCTAGGGGGTATTCGCGGATGTGACAATCACATTATTCATATCATCATCCTCATAATATAATCAGATATTATACTTCGGTTGAATACCATTATCAAGTATAAACCATCATCACTGAAGTAAAGAACTCAAGATCATAAAGTCTTACCACATAGCCTTCTTAAGCTTCATTTAATATCTTACAATAAATCTAACCATTTTCATCCATCAAGTAATATAATAACACCATATAATAGCAATCCATACAAGTACTAAGTCAATTATATCATAATTAATCAATTCATAACCTAGGGTTAGGGGAAAAAGATTAAATCACTATTTCTTTCATATAACAAGGTCAGATACTAAGAACTACAACATGTGACCCATAAACAATTGTAATCTATCAGTAATAATCAAAGGAATCTAACATCAAATCAATATAAAAGATCAATCACGAAATTGAAGAAAAACCAACTTTGAGACAATATTGGAAATTTTTTTTGAAGAACCTCTTGGAAGAAGAGATCCCAAGATTGAATAGACTCCATACATTAAGATTCCTTAGTGTTTGATGGAGAAAATACGAAATATTGAAACCCTAGTGATCCTTAAAGCTTTCTGTTCAATGGGGTCTATGAATAAAGAGAGAAAGTAAAGAGAAGTTTGAGAGAATTGGGTTTGGGAATTAAAGGGTGATATGTTAGTTTAATGAGTGTTAGTCATTACATAGTCCCCCAAAACAAACTGAATTAACCATCCACTAACCCTTAAATAATTAAAAATAACCATCTAATTAATTAAGTCAAATAAACTTAAAACTTACACTCAACTCGACCCGCAAACCACGAGTCCCCGATCTACCCCTTGTCAACTGGACCACATATCGTCCTGTATATCCGTGGTTTGGGTCGGAGAGGGTGATTTTAGACTATTTTTAAAAATATTATACGTCATGATCAACGACACCATCTACGTGCAGTTGACCCACTGACAGCTCGTTGATGGGCTTGTGGTTTGGCTATTGTCAAATGACTTTTTTTGGGTTTAAGTATAGGGTGCTCTCCAAGGACCCTTAGGTTTGTATTTTGGGATTTAAAGCAAGAAGTTTCGATCATAAACATACTCTTATATATATTTAACACCTTTCTACCATATTTAACTAAATTACGACTCATAAAACCCCATGGTACATGCCAAGGCACAATTACACACATTTAACAATTTTTCGGATGTCATGGTTGTTTCTTAATGTTTTAACTCTAACATTTCATACTTAATTTAAATCCATTCTTTTAGGATAAGAAATGGTGTTTCAAGATTTAATAAATCTAGTCAGTTTATAGATCAAGTCATGAACTTTCGTAGTGTAACATTATCCCCCTTTAGGAACATTCATTCCCGAATTACAGTAAAATCTTTTTCTAGGGGAATTAGGATACTCAATACTAGTGACACAACCAACAACATATAATCCTCATGAGTAGCAACTCATAGGAGTAATTCACAACTCCTTTTAAACACATAAACAACACATTTACACATAGCAACTAAAGCACAATCACCACATATAAAAGCCCAACATCACAACATGACGAACTACCTTCTCAATATCAATATGACCTTAAACATGATCATCAATTTTGACTTATGCCAAAATTCTATCAAAACACATTAACATTCTCAATAAAATTTCACAGAGGCAAATATACATATTATCACAAATAAGTACAAGTTTATCAAAAAAAACATTTTCCATAAGAACTCATTTCAACATAAACCTTTACCATAAATATGCACGTTTTAGGAAAGAAAACAAAATTCAATATTATTCATTATTTGAAGAGGATTATTACTAACGTCATCTTTGGCTAGATTTTTGAGGAAAAATATTAGGTAAACGGGACTTCATGTTTTCCTCGGCTACCTATTTTTCTCCCTCAACTAGGTGATTTCTCCATATGACTTTTACGGAGGCCACCTCTTAGTTCCTCAATTTCTTGACTTTGTAATGTAGAATTTCCACCGAAACATCTTCATAGGAAAGGTTCTTATTCACACCTAACCTTTCAATAGGGAGAATAGATACATGGTCGCCTGTACACTTCTTAAGCATGGAGAAATGAAATACCCGATTAACCAAGGGTAGTTCATTAGGTAATTTTTAGTCATATGCAACCTTGACGACACTATGCAATACCTATATATTGACCACAAGTACCAGATGACTTATCTTCCCCGTTGTTACCAAAATCTCAATCACCCTTCCATTGGTTGAAAGCTTCAATACAACCCTAATCACCCTCTTAAATTTTGAGGTCTCTTCTTCGATTGCGCATAGATTGTTTTCTGACTATCGCTATTTTAAACTAATCTTATATAACTCTAACTTTTTTCAAAGATCCATAGATTATTTTGGAACCAAGGAGTGAAGACTCACTAACCTCAAACCACCAAACCGGAGACCTATATCGCCTACGATTGAGTAATTCAAACATTCCATGGAAATACTCGAACGGTAGCTATTATTATAGGAGAATTCAATCAATGTTAGGTGATTTTCCCAATATCCTTCGAATCTATCACACAAGATGTTAACATATCTTCTAGGTTTTGGATAGTACACTCTGGTTGGCCATCCTTTTGGGGATTAAAGCGGTGCTAAGCTTCACTTGAGTACCCGACTATTTTTTAAAAAACATCCAAAAATAAGAACTGAATTAAGCACTCTATCCGATAGAATTGACAAAGGGATCCCATGTATGATCACAATATCATTAATGTATATTCTTGAATAATCCTCCGCTGAATAAGTAGACATGACGGGGATAAAATGAGTTAATTTTGTCAATCTATCCCAAATAACCAATAATTCGTGTTTGCCTCCAGGTTCAAGTCAAACCAAAAACCAATTACATATTAATTTCTTCCCACTTCCATGTAAGAATATCTATTACTAGGGTTAGACCACTCGACTTTAGATTTTCGTCTTTAACTTGTTGGAAATTCGGACACCTAACAACAATCTCCTCTATGTCCTTTTTCAAACAATCCCACAATATACCTCTCAAAGATCATGATACAGTTTTGTAGCACCCGGATGAATAGAATATCGGTAATTATGAGCTTCTTCCAAAATCTTTCCCCTCAAATTATCAACATCTTGTACACACAATCTACCTTGGTACGCGAGCAAACAATCCGTTCGTCAGAGAATGACTCATTGAACTTACAAAGTACCGATTCCTTTAACTCTATCAATACCGATAAATAATGGTCGCTAGAAATCCCGAAACCACTCAGGATGAACGCGGAGTGTATGAATGAACATAAACCACATTTCATAGAATCTTCAGAACGCACACTAACCAACCAAACTATGACTCTTCACTAGATATTTTTTTACCTTCTTTACCTGAGACAATTGAAGCGATATACAGCTAGCCATGTTGTCCCTACCAAATAGCCCCTAGAAGTTAAGGATGAACCCTCATTTGTGGCAAGGCGTACTTGTACTCTTTGGGATCTTTACAGCCTTTAACTATCTTTCGTACAATGAGACTGAAAGTAGTGCAAAATTAACAAATATTCACGACAATAATTAAAAAGGCATTCCTTTATAAATACTTAGAAATCTTCATTGTCCACCCGCCAACTTTAGCATCGACAGTAATATTTTAGGAACACGGCCCTTTACATTAAAAGGATTACATAATAAGACTTAACATAGATAAACTAAGAAGATAGTAAATAATTCACTCGAATATATGAGGACACACTTTTTCTTGAGAGGAACTTTCCCAAGATTTGCCTTCTAAACTTCAACCTTTCTTTCCAAACCTATACTTAATATTAATAGAAAGTATATGTTAGTACAAAACAATCTCCCGAAGTTTGGGACATGCAAAAACATTAAAAAGTGGACCATTTTAGTAAATAAGCGTTCATGCCAAAAAGTTTAAAGCAATTCATGATTTAACAGTTGAAAGTATAAAGTATCAGCAGTTTTAACACATCACATAGGAACTGCACAATTGAGAAGAAGAGCACATATTACAGTACCTTAGAACAAGACAGACGCATACTTACAATGAAGACATAAGGCAATTAATGTGAACTCGTTTTTCTTTGAAGTTTCCCAAACCCAAGTTATCCTAAGATTACCTAAGGTAAGGTAAGAAAGGACCGCCCATACACTCCCGTTAAGTCACAAAAAAAAGATCCTTAAGACCACAAACCATAGGTTTACTTCATAAGGAATCTAACACTCCGAGCTAAACAAGTCCTAACCATACATTCATACAAACTTCATGTAAGTGCCCACATCCAATAGTACTTATTTGTCACACTAAGTTCAATGTGAGAGTAGAATCCCATACTAGTACTCCCACTTAGTGCTCCTAATGGGTTCCCTTTGATTTGTACTGTTTACAATAACTTAACCAATTGGATGTTTGACCTCAAAACTTTACCAAAACTCACACACTTCCTAAGAAAACTAATTTAACTCATTTTAAATTCAAATTAACTCAAGAAACACTCACGAATCTCTAGTTCACCTTAGTTTATTTTAGAATGTTACATTCACCCCCACTCAGAACACCATTCGTCCTCGAATGACATTAAAACTTTAAGAATAACAAGGACTCACTTAGTGTCACATAACTAATTACAATCATGATCCAAACACTCAAAATCAAAGAACCAACAATAAAGGATAATCATTTAACACTTTTAAACACTAGCAACATAAGAACTTTGGAAAAACTTTCACACTTCAATATCTTCTCATATTCTTCACTTATGGATGAACTAACTTCTCCAATATTGAACATACTCATATACTACGCTTTTGTATACATTGAAACTTCAATCAAAAGCAAGACAAATTTTATCAAAATTCAAAAATCTTTTAGTGAATATCATTGTAACACTGTTAAGCATGCTTTATCATTTAAAAATATAAGTCTTTGAACAATTAATCAAGAAGAAATGATAATATGAAGTATAATACTATATAAATTCATCTCATAAAACATTGAAACCATAATTCATTAAAGATGAATTTCCCCAAAACTTTGGACTTATTTACAGTGAATTCAAAACTTCACTGTGTCACATGCTTAAAACTTCACTCATGCACCTTTTAAGCAACTTTAACAATATGTCATGACAATATGAGAGACAAGACTATACTAACTTACTCAAAAGAGACTTGTTAAATTTCACTAAGTGCAATGTGAGAAAAGCATCCCATAGTACCACTGCCACTTAGTGACAATTGAGGGTTCTCTTGTACTAAGTAACATAACATTGCAATAACCACTCAACCTTATTATGGGAAGACGCTTACTCATTAACAAACAAACCTACATGACTTCGGTTCTTAACTTCAAATAACAATAAAAAGGAAAGATGAGGATATCAACTACCTTTCTACGAAACTCGTTCTCCCCCACTTAGGGTAAAACTATCTTGAAGGTCTCATACTTAAAAGTAACATCATGCTTCTCACAAGGCAACAACTCACACTACCTCAAACTCATGCACATCAATACTAAACATCAACATCACAAGTTAAGCATAACACTTCCCTTTTATGATTCAGGACTAGACAAACTCTCTTAAACATCACTTCATTAAACTCTTAGGCAACACTTAACTCAAACTCATGTAAGAACACTCCCTTAATAGGCATTCATACCACATTTCATCCTTAGTTTAAACTTACACAAGAACCTCAAACAGATCACAAGAAAAACTACACAAACATTAGCCACACAAGCGGGTTGCTCTCAACTTCTAGTAAATCTCCACGTTCTTTCAACATTTATAAAATTTACACCTTAAGACATTTCTACCACCATTGAGCCTAATCACAAGATAACTCATTCTCTACAAAAGGTACCCCATTCAATCACTATAATTCTTACCACGCTTAGAACTATACAACCATAATGTTTTTCATCATAACACTTCAAATCTCGTAATTCACGCCTAGCCATAAATGGCATCATATCACAATTTTCAAAACTTACCTTCATGTATTCTCTCCTAGACTCAAAACCATCATAACATCCAAACTCACCTTTTATCTCCCTCAACAATGAAACATCTCCCCTTACAAGCAATCACACCTAGAAGACCACCGAACAAGGGAACATAAGAGAGAGACGCCTTATTGAGTTAAGTTCTATACCATGATTCAAGAGTGATGAAGAAAGTGAAATTCTATCGTCTTATAGCCTCTTGTCCATGGATGTGTCATGACTCCTACCAATGACCAAGATACTACTAGACTTGGCTTGTGAGACTTTTTCAAATACAAATCTATTTTAAATAATCTTATGCTCTGATACTAAGACTGTCACGACCCAAAAGTACCCCCTAGAAGTTAGGGAGGACTTTTGTTTCGTGGCAAGGCATACTTTACCCTTTGGGTCTTGTACAAGAGCTTTAACTATCGTTCGTTACATAAGACATAAAAAGTAGTGCGGAATTAAAAAATTTTGCCGATAATTGATATAATAATGAATTCCTTTATAAATACCTATAAAATGTAATCATGAGAAGCTAACTTAAGACACGAGATAAGATTTTAGGGACACGTCTCTTTAAAGTAAAATGAAATATATAATAAGACTTAAAATATAAAACTAAGAAGATAGGTATTATGCCCAGCGAATATATTAGGACTAACATAAAAGCCTTGATAGGAAATTTTCCAAGCTTGCCTTCCTAGACTACCTGCTTCCAAACTATACTTGTAGACAGTAAGAAAGTAAGGTTAGACAAAACAATGTACTAAGTATGAACACATGCAAAATACTTGAAAACAGGTACATTTAGAATAAAATAAGATGTCTCAATAAGTAAGAGCCTTCATCATTATAAGAGTAGAAAATATATAGTATCATCATTTAACACATAAAGTAGAACTTTGACAATTTTAGAAGAAGAGCACATATTACAGTAACCTTAGAACCACTATAGTGAATACATTACAGTGAAGACATAGAGCAAGTTATGTGACATTTTTTCCCTTGAAGTTTCCCTATCCCAAGTTATACTAAGATTTCCTAAGGTAAGGAAAGAAGGAACCACCCATACAATTCCCTCAAGTCACACTAGAAGGATCGTTAAGGCCACCAACCATAGGCTAACTTCGTGAGGGAATCAAATCCATGCTCCTAGATAAATAAGTGCCAAACATACATTCATAAAAACTTCATGTAAGTTCCCTCATACAATAGTACTTATAGGTCACACTAAGTGCAATGTGAGAGTAGTATCCCATACAACTACTCCCACATAGTGATCCTAATGGCTTCGCTTGAATTTGAAAATTTTACAATGACTTACAAAAATTTTACAGTTAAATATACCAACATTAAAATGAACTAAAAAAACTTCAAAGAGAGTGAACTTCAAAGGGATTGCCAATGAGGATGTGAGCTCATTTCCGTAAAAGTTTCCCTGCAGAGGTTATCCCATGACTTTCAAAGGTAACACATGAAAGAAACATCTAAAAACCACCTTTAATGCACACTAAGGAGAATTTTAAGACTACCCACAAAAAGCTTACTTCACTCAAGAGAACAAGTCACAACTCAAAACACAATACTTTAGAAGAACAATCACTAAAACACCAAAGACTTCCTTTTCAGAATACCTACTTAGTTCAATTGATAGATATCATCCCATACCACCACCTACCCTAAGTAGTACACTGTTATAGAAGGTTTGGCATGAAGTATTCCCTTTAGGAAGGTCCTACTTAGTGCAATGGATAGATAGAGTCCTATACCACCACCTACCTTAAGTAGCACGTTCTTTTAGGAGATTTATTTTGATTAATTATTTTGTGGGAGTTAGCTTAACCAACATTAACCATGAGATCTAGACATGGAGTCTCGATATTAACCCCTATCGGATGAAGGATCCTCACTTGCCTAGAATGAGGTCATTCTCTTTACTTTTACATGGCTTTTCCAATAGCTACACCTATTCGAGTGCATAGTTAGGGGATAAGGAGATTATTTCTATGTTTACTTATTTTGTACTAATAAAGAGTACTCATCTCAAGAGGAACAGTGGAATACAACCTCTCAACTCACAAGTGTAACCACCTCTTCTTCATATCCTCTCTGTGCTAGGCATAACTTCACATGGATTGTAATCATTAGAAACTATAGGTTAAGGATAACTACTGAATACCACATCTCAACTCACGAAGGGCAATGATCCTCCGACCTATTTTAGAAAGCTAATAGGATGTAGTGGAGTTTCTACTAAACACTTCATCTCAACTCGCGAAGAGTTTTCACCCCAAAACTCCCCTTTGGAATTCTCTTAGCTTCATTTATCTATTGAAGTGTGAGTGTGTGTGTAGATGTGAGCACACCTTGCACATGAGCATCAATTAATTTACATTTAACTTCTATACATGCTTAGACATTAATTCATCATATCACACACTTTACATGCTTCACATAATCGTATAAATACTTTAGAAATAATCCTTGGAATCCTTCAAATAACAAGCTTCATAAAACAAGTTACAAGAATAACATCATTTAATCATACTTTCCTCCTATTTCACATAGAGCTTCACTGAGTCTTTCCTTAAATACATGACTATCTGCTCACTAACACGAGCTTCTCACTGAAACATTAAAAACATTAATAGCCGCATTCCAATAACTAGTAACTTTACAGTCACACTCTTCAAGTACACTATCACAAAACGCCACCAAGAAGTGACCAGACCACTTCAAGAGGAGTTAGAATAAGCTACACACATACACAAAACTTAACCCTTTAATCAATATTTCATCACCCTATAACCATTTATCAATATTACCTCAGAAATATAACCTTACGGATGTATCTAACACTTTTTTAAAACAAGGACACCAAAGGTTCAAAGGATTACAACCCCAGCTCATTATTAACCTATTTCTTAATCCCGCATTAAATGAAAACTTTAACATGATTCCATTTATTTTTTTAACCTAAAAAATCAGCACAAGTAACATTGTAATTAGAATTATTAAGTTATTTAAAACATTTTCATGCAAGAACCATATTTTATAGTTGAAGATAGAAGAAAGTAGGATTGAAAATCTCTTTTTGGAATCTTTTAGAAAGGACTTCTTGAATAGAAGAGTTTTAAAGGATACATAACATACATCAAATTGAAGAAAACCCAATTAGTTTTTATGAAGAAATGACCACCAACATCCCTCTTATTTCCTTCTTCACACGGCTATCTTCTATGTGCTCCTCAAGAGTCGTCCTACGCGAGTAAGATTTGGTGGGGGGGTTTTAGGAATATAGAAGTTCCAAATTCCAGTATTAGGGGTGTGAAACACTTAATAGATCTAAATAACCCTAAAATACACTGTCCTATGGGTTCAGAAAAGAAATTGTAGTATTTACCGAACCCCCCAACTTCCAGGAAAAGACAGCTTTGGGGCAAGTTCAATCATCGAGACCAACAACGACCCTTTGTCAAAATACGGAACGTGGGTGTGGGGGGGTCTCGTTGGTTGAGACTTAACTCCATTTGCTTCCTGGACAACTTAACTTGCAGGTCTAATCGACTCCCATTGTCGATGAGCCGTTAGTTGACCAACGAATCGTCCCTTGGATCGTCGTTTGGTCACTTTTTTGGTAGCTTGTTGCCAAGAGGTGGGGTCCTCTTCTAGGTCCCCTCATGGTTCAATGATGGGTTTGTACCCAATGTTAAACCCCTAAACGAATTCATCTAGGTCATAAGAACATCACACATCAATTTCGAGCAAAACGAACATTTTAAAACTCACATCAAAAGATCGGAACAGATATCCAAAGCTATCTAAGGCACACATTTCCAACGTCAGGGACGTTTGGACCTCCAAGATGTAGCCAACCTCATCCACCTCAGTAAGAATACTAATTTAACTCATTTTAAATTGAAAATAACTCAATAAACACTGACAAGGCTTTAGTTCACTTTAGATCATTATAGGGCATTACACCATGCTCATATGACTTAGAGAATCTGTAAAAACATTAGCCATGACGTGTCTGTATAGAACGCGAACGTCGTCATCCTTCAAATGTTCCAACCATATTATTTGTCGAAGATACAACTCTTTTTGATTGAAAAAATATTGAAGACTCTTATGGTCGGTATATACATCTACATGGACACCATAAAAGCAATTCCTCTATATTTTCAAGGCAAATACTACTGCCGCTGATTCAAGATCATGAGTTTGATACTTCTTCTTATCCACCTTGAGTTTTCTAATGGCATAGATTACTACCATACCATGTTGCATAAGGACACATTCAAATAAAAGCATCGCAGTACACCACTAAAACATTGGTACCCTTCGGTAAGGTCAACACCGGAGTGGCGGTAAGCTATATTTCAACATATGGAAGCTTCTTTCACAATCCTCCAACCAGTCAAAATTAAAACTCTTTTGGGTCAAGGTAGTGAAAAGAGAAGCAGTGGATGCAAACCCATTCACAAACCTCCTATAATACCCAACTAACCCTATGAAAGTTATAATGTCGGCTGAATTGAAAATTCAAGGTTAATTTTTAACCGTTTCAGTTTTCTATTGATCGACCTCTATTCCTTCAGTTGAGATAATATGACCAAGAAACGCCGCTGAAATCAACCAAAACTGACACTTGCTATACTTGACAAAGAGTTGATGTTCCTTGAGGACTTGCAATATAACCCTCAAAAGATACATATGCTCACCGTCATTCTTTGAATATACCAAGATATAATCAATGAAGACAATCTAAAAGGAATCAAGGTAATTCAAGAAAACTGTATTCATAAGGTCCATAATAGTTTTTGGGGCATTAGTGAGACCAAAAGATATTACTTGGAACTCCTAATACCAGTAAACCGTTTTGGTTTGGTTCGACCGCTGTACATTAATAGAACAATAGCTTGCCCTTGGAATGAGGAACAAGTCCATGAATCTGAGGGAGAGAATACTTGTTTTTTATCGTGACCTTGTTAAGTTGACTATAATTAATGAATATCCTATGTAACCCATCTTTCTTCTTAACAAACAACACCGCAGCTTCCCATGGCGAAATGCTAGGCTTTATGAAAGTTTTGTCTAGTAAGTTTTTAAGTTGAGCCTTCAACTCATTCAATTTGGCGGGGTCCATCCAATAGGAGGAATTGAAATAGGATTCGTATCCACGAATAAGTCCATACCAAAGTCTATGTGTCATGACTAAAAGTACACCTTACAAGAAGAGGCATTCTAACACACGGACACGCTGTACTTGACCTGAGGAGTCTTAGTAAAAATCACCTTAACATCATCTTCACATACCACTACCCCAATTTTTGTCCTATGACCACCTGAATAAAGTGTAGCCTAAACTAGCAAAAGTGTGGCCTTTAATAAACTACACTTTTGGACTTTAAGAAACAATGTTTCAGGGGCGCCGAAAAGAGGCCTAACGTTAGAGTTTAGGCAACACTTTTAAAGTTTTCCGTTATCGGCTACACTTTAAAGCGTATGCTAAAAGTCAAAATGACCATACTTTGATGTACCTCACATAACATTTCTATCACATACAAGTACAATTACAAGCGCAACCTTTGTTTCCTTTTTGGCCACAATTTTTAATCGTTTCCTTTTATATCTGATGTATGAAAATAATTTTAAAGTGTTGCCTTTTCTATCTAACGTATCACAACATTGTGAAGTATAGTCCTTGCCTATGTGTTTACTTGTAATACACCGAAAGTCTAAAGCCTAACTAGAGCATAACATGAGACTTTAAGATTTGTAACACTGTTTAATACAATAAATGTAGGAAGTCCTTTGAGAGTTTTAGAATCAAATCGTCTCAGAAAGCCCTTATGTTCGAAACTAGTTCGTAGAGTTGTTAGTGGGACGTAACTATTAAAAAGGTGTATGGAGTCCGAATTCGACGGAATTGGGTAGTAAAGTGTCTTATACGTATTAGAGTTTGTTTAGAGTCAAAATGTTTGGGTACGACTCCGAAAGGACCAACCAAATGGAATTTGAGGAGGACCCTCACATTGTGGCTTAAAGTTGTCTTGAGATAGTAGCATCGATGACTTGCAGGCGACGAGGGTTGGTCCAATCGACGGGGCGTTAATCAGCACCATTGATAGTAAATTTTCCATTTTCATGAAGTGTTAATTTTTGCAAGTCTCTAACTAAAGTGAAGACTCCACATGATGTCGGGGGTCCTGGCCTTCGACTAACTACGACCTTTAAGTTAGGGTCTCGTAGGTCCAGGTCACAGTATTTCTGCTAAGTTTTAAGTGAGTACAATTAATTAATTAGGTAGTTAGTTAATTACTAGGGGATTAATGGAGGTATATTTATGTTATTTAAAGATTTATATATAAATCTCCAAACCTAATTAAACTATCCAAACTTTCATAATTCCCGAAATGCAATTGATCTTCCTTCGCTCTACTTTTTCACTCCTAAACAAACTACATAGAAGAAAAAGTTCAAGGTGGGTTATAGGGCAGGAAGAATTCAAGTTTCCTGAATAAATATTTATCAATCAACAAGGTATGGTATTCCTTTCATCTTTGGGGTTCCTTTACCCAAAGGGTTCCTCTAAATTGATTTAAAAAATATGAGTTTCAAGTGAGTTTTCTCCTAATACAAATTTTATCTTCTAAATTTATTTGTTTATGGTTTATTTAGATTATTATGATTAGATTATATTATATGATTGTATTAGGTTATCTCTTGATTAATTATTCTAGTTTGTGAAGTAGATAATGAATCTGACGAAATTCTCTAAGCCTAGGTTATGAAATAGTGATGAATTGGTGTGCAGTGATTCAAGTGACTTCATTATTGTGTTGATTACTACTATGTGATGATATTACACCCATTTCTGGATTAATTCTTATGGTTGAACGTAAAACCATGGATGATGACTTGTGAAGGAGATGGGGTGTCTTATAATCTCAATCATTTTCTTCAATTATGATTACTTGTGTTTCGTGATGAATTTATATTGAAGTATACCTTATGATAATAATGATTAGAGTTTGTATGATGTTGAATTTGAATGTCTTGATTTACGACTTTGGATTTGTTGGCAAAGATATAATGATATAAAGATGGTTATGACTTTCCTATGTGCCTTATAATAATGTGATTATGTACATGTGCTAACCTTATATGTGTTAATTGTATTGAAAGGATATTCTCATGAAATTCGAGCTTTGATTATGACTATATATGTAATAGACACTATGAAGTGTATTGAAAGGACATACTTACGCAATTCCTATTGAGCTATGATTATGACTATATAAGGGGTAAGCCCTATGACCTAAACAAAGTTATGATTAATGAAAGTCATTTCAAAAGAGACTGTAGATTAGCACATAGTCAATAGAAGTCAAGAGTGTCCCTTCCCACATAATGAATAAGGATTACTAATGTAGTAATGAGATTAGAGACTATAATGCACGTAGCATAAACGGTGTCCCAACTACATCTCCTAGTTCTTGAACTATGTTTCCCCCATAGGAATACTAGCTAGTGGATCTACATAGATTCTATGTTCATGTTTTTGTACTACCTTGGAAAGTAGTTTGCCTTCTTTCGGTGTAGGGTTCCATGACACCGGATTCCATATTTTCTCGTGTTGTCTTTGTCGGTTAAGGCAAGATGTTCACAAAAGGTAAAATAAAGTAATAAAGTGAACTCTAACTTGGGTGACCTAAGGGGTTCGGCTTAGTCTAGGTAGGGGTATGATACTCTACATATATATTGCACTAGTTAGCCTTGAGGGAAGTCTTAGAAAGATGTTATTATGTGCTTATATGATGATAAATGTAAATGATATGTATCAATTGATCTTACATGGTAATGACACTGTGTGATATTTTTTTTACTTATGAAAATGTGGTTGGTCTCTATTGATTAAGTATGATGATGTTTACTCTTAGTGATATATTATGTGAAGTGGGCATTGCTTATAATTCTTATTGGATTTACTTTGTGGAGTGAGGTTATAGGGCTTTACTTAATCATTGCACTAGTGGACTTAATGGGGGTGTATGAGTTATAATATTGTTTGGGTTGTGATATTGTGAACTCTTATTCATTCATGTTGATATTATAACATGATGACAGAGTTATCTTGATTATGTGCTCAATTATGTTGATATGAATGATGAGTTGACTAAACTTTGTATTATTGGGCTTGTGATGTACATCGTCTTGACTTAAGTAGTAGGTGATTATTAACATTTATTTGATTCTTAATGTGCACAAGGTGTTTTCAAAGTAAATTATCATGCCTTAATAAAATATCCCTTTTAACATGATTTGTACGTTTTTTTGCAATATGATTCCATAACTTAGTACACCAGGTTTGAACGCTTATCCCATTTTCACTCCTTTCCACCAACACTTAAGATTCCGGTCCCGTGTTGTTTTTCTATCGTTTGAAGTTCATGAATAACCTTTGAAGGAGGCGAATCATTTCCTCCACGTGTATGTATTTCCTCAGTTCTGAGGATGAAGGCCTTGTTATTACGCCTAGTACGGTCCTTATTATAGTCTAAAGACTTTCAGTTCATTCATGTTGTTTCAATAAATTGTTGTTATCCCTATGTGGCATTTCTACATTATGTAAAGGCTATATGCCCAGTTTTAGTGTAACGCCTTTGGTTATTGGTTTAAGTACGACACATACCGATGTCAGATAATATTTGGATAGGGTCATATGTGTCATAAAAGTAATTCCTATTCATCTCTACTGATGGAAGGGTCTATATAGACTCGATATAAATATATTGTGTGTACTCGAGAGGCCTAAGTAAACGTCATGAAGTAGTGTAGATGAAAGTTTTAAATTTTCCACATTATTAACCTACGAATGTAATGATGAGTGCTAAGAGACTACTTAGTCCTCTTCAAGGACGACAATGCTGGCTACGTCTAGGGGGTACTTCCCGGATTTCAAAAACATGGTATCATAGCATGAGGTTCAATATCCGTAGAAACGATATCTCATTAAATTATTTCTATGTAGATTCTTATTCGTAATTGTGAATTAAATCAAACTTATGAATAAGAGACTACGTGATGCTTAGAAACTCTCATCTTCTTGTATTCTTAAGGCGTGCCTCTAGAGTCTTACTATGTGATTCCACATAAACCTTCTATCTTGGTTATAGGTACGAATACTCAAAGAGCAGCTGCTAGAAGGGCCGAGGAAGAAACTTCTATTGTGAGAGATCAAGACAACCAAGTGCTTGCACTTGAAGAAGTTTATATGGGTGATCACGTTCGAGATGTTCATCCACAGGTGGCTGATGGAGATATAACGATAGATTTTGTCACTTTGGCTCAAGTCAAGACCTCTCAAGCTAATGTTTCCACTTCTCAATTTCAAGTCGTGATGACCCAAGTTAATAGAGAGGTTAGACCTAGAGTGCCTCAACATGATAACACTACCGCCTCGCATTTGAGAGACTTTACTAGAATGAGTCCACCTATGTTAGGTCGATCTCAGATGAGGACCCTCAAGATTGCCTCTATGAGGTCTATAATATTCTATATCCTATAGGTGTGACATCAAATTATATGGCCGAGTTGGTGGCTTATGAACTCAAAGATGTGGCCCAAACTTTGTATGTGCAATGGAGGGATAATAGGGAACTGAGAGTTGGTCCAGTTACTTGGGAGATCATCAAGTGGGTTTTCCTTCATAGGTTCCTTATTGGAGAGATGAGGGAAGCTAATATGAAAAAATTCATCGTCCTTCGTCAAGGAGGTATGAGTGTACTTGACTATTCTTTAAAGTTCAGTGATGTCAAATCCAAGGGATGAGACGAGTTGTTTTCTTAAGGAGGTGTCTGATTACTTGGTAGAAGAATGTCGCTTGGCTATGCTTTATGATAATATGAATATCTCTCATCTTATGGTTCATTCATAACAAGTGGAAGAAACTAGGTTAAGAATAAAGAATAGAGAGGCCAAGAGGAACAAGTCTTATGATGGTTGTGCCTCAAAGGGGATCTTGGAGATTCAAGACATGCTTAGATTTAAGAAGAGGTTGTCTAATCAAGTTCCTTCAAAATTATCCAAGCTCATGATTATAGGTGTCTTACCCTGAGTCCTCAAAAGGAAAAAGTACTAGCTCACCAAGAAAGAAGCCAACTCGCGGAAAGTGTGGCAAGAAACATTATGGTTATTGCATTATTGGGACGGACGATTGCTTTGGGTGTAGCAAGAGTGGACACAACGTTAGGCATTGTCCTTATTTGAATGGTCAAGACAAAGGTAGCGAGCAAGAACAAGCTAGTGGTTCTAATGTTGATGCTCCAAAGAAGAATCACTTGTATGTTGTTCACTCTAGGGGTGAAGAAGAGAGTTCTCCGGATATGGTGACGATATATTACCAGTCTTCTCTATTAATGTTTATTAGGTACTATGTTATCTTTTGTTACACCCTTGATAGCAAGGAAGTTTGATATTTTTCCTGATATTCCAAATAAACCTTTCATGGTAACTTCCCTAATAGGTGAGTCGCTGGTTGCAAAAAAGTTTTATAATAGAAATTGTCTTATAATGTTGCTCATTTGAGTTCGTCTTGGATTGGTTGCAATATGTTTTTGTTTCTATTGATTGTGGAACATACATTGTCAAGTTATATTTTCCAAATGAACCCGTCTTAGAGTTTGAAGGGGGGGGGAATTTTGTTACTAGATGTCGTATTATCTCTTTTTTAAGTCTTTAAAAATAATATCCAAAGGGTTTCGATACCATATTGTAAGAGTCAAAAATTTATACTCCGAAAATCCTCCCATTGAATTAGTCCCCGTAGTGAGCAAATTTCTCGAGGTCTTTCCTTATGATCTTCCCGAAATCCCTCCTGAACGGGAAATTGATTTTGGTATTAACTTTCTACCGGATACCAAACCCATTTGAATCCCTCTTTATCAGATGGTTGCGGTCGAATTGAAAGAGTGGAAGGCTCAACTCAAAGAGTTACTAGACAAAGGATTCTGGGGTTCTCTCGTATTTTTTATGATGAAGAATGGGTCCCTAAGAATATGCATTGATTATGGCCAACTCAAAAAGTCCCTATTAATAACAAATATCCTCTCCCTCGAATTGGAACGACGTGTTGATTATCTACGGGGTAGCTAACTTTTCTAAATTGAACTTGAGATCGGGCAAATCACCAATCCTGAGGATTAGAGTGGATATACTAAAATGGCATTTCATATAAGATATGGTCATTATGAGTTTCTGTTAATGTTCTTTGGTCTCACAAATGCCCCGACAATGTTTATGGACCTCGTGAATAGGGGTGGGTTCAAATGTTTACGAGATTCATATGTCCCTCATCTCAATTACGATAATCTCAATGTTATATTCAAAAAATGAGTGTGATTATATGGGCCACATGAAGGTGGTGTTGTAGGTGCTTAAGGAAAACCAACTATTTGTCATGTATAGAAAATGTGAGTTTTTGTTGAGTCAATGGGATTTATGAGTCAGATAAATTCGAGTGAGCGTGGTTGAGTGTTGATGCAAACAAATCGAGAGCAGGCGGTGAGAAGTTGTCCTAGGACATTGACTCCAAGCGACATTAGGAGTTTCTTGTGTCTAGAGCAATTCAATAGGGGGTTTGTGGATGGTTTTGTATCAATTGCTTCTCCTTTGACTACCTTGACCTAAAAGAGTTTGAAATTTGAGTGGACATAACGATGTGAATGAAGCTTCCAAATCTTGTAAGAAAGTTTTAACGCCGCTCCGGGGTTGACTTTATAGATAGTATCAAGGGCTTCGTGGTATATTGTGATGCATCCCGAGTGGGCTTTGGATGTGTCCTTATGCAACATTAGAAAGTAGTAGCATATGCTTCTAGAAAACATATGTTGCATGACAGGAATTGTCAAACTCATGATCTTGAGTTAGTAGTTGTGGTATTTGCCTTGAAAATATGGAGATATTATTTGTATGGTGTCCATGTGGATATATATACAAACCAAAAAAGTCTTCAATATGTGTTTACTCAAAAGTAGTTGAATCTTTGGCCAAAAAAGGTGGTGGAATTGTTGTAAGATTGCTACATGAGCATTTTTTACTCCCCGACAAGGACTATGTGGTTGAGGATGCTCTAAGTCGTATGACCTTGGGAAGAGTTTCTCTTATAGAAGAATCCAAGAAATACCTAGTGAAAGATGTTCATAAGTTGGATCATTTGGGTGTTGGATTGGAATATTCTCCAAATGGTGGTTTTTTGTTCCATCATTACTCTGAATAATCTTTGATGGTTAAGGGAGGGAGTGAAAGAGGAGGTGTGTGGGGTAGGGGTGGGAGGGACTAGGTCCACAGAGTCTCAGTTACTGGTAGTTCGCGAGAATAAGGGCTTATGGAGATATCTATAACTAATACTGTGAATCGGCTTGGTGCCTCTGTAACACCCTTACCTGAGCACGTACGCTCTGTATCGTTGTCTCCTCCTGGGCACCCGTGCCACCCGTTTGCGCATGGCATTTGTCTAGCAATTTTACTATGTACCGTGATTATTTTTCCTGTTGTAATGGGTCTTCGATTCACCGGGCCATGCCTATTCTTTCCAAGCAGTCTACTCTCGGTTATCGGCCTCTTCGCCTCAACATTTTTTCATCCAAATCATCAGTAGCCCTGTTCCTATACCGTACCTGACGTGAGATGAGCCTTAGCCGCCTCTCCGTCTATATACAAAGCTAGCCTCCGTCGAGTGTCTAGTATTCCACTGATTCCCTCTACCCGAATCGCGCCATCCGCCGCTACCCCCCTCAAAAAGGCCCCAGATAGCTCTCCCACTGTATTTTCTGCCGCTCATCCACTGCCGCGCTATTTACCGTAAGCGTACGTCTGCAAGAACCATACCGCGGGTGGCCGTCCTATCCGGCCTTGCAGAACAGATTGCACTTCCTCCCCGGTCCATCCTCTCGTGCACATAACCACTTGTTAGTGTTCCATCCGTTTGATCCCCCTTTCGCTGCGCTTCCTGTGCATTGGATCTGCATTCGTATTGTCACGAGCCTTATTTGGAGTTTCCTGTTTCCTGCTGTCTCGCGCCTAGACCATCCTCTGTCGCGGGCCTGGCTCCCCCATTCGCTACTCAGCCATAGTCCGCCACGCCCGACATTCCCTCGCGTATTTACCCTCACCATTCCATTTTCTCCTCTGGTTCTCGGCACACCGTTTTAACAACTACTTTACACTCATCCCCTTTCATGAAGTCCTGCCGTAGCTGACTTCCACGCATCTTCTGCCAACATCCCCTGTGCGTCTCGCGGTTGGTCTATCCGTTAGTCCTTCACGCCCTTAGGTTGCTGCACATCTGGGTTTAGCCCTCGATCGTTGGCCCAAGAATAGTTCGGCTGTGCTCAGGCGAACAAGCAAACTTTTGGTGCGGAAATACGTCACGGGGGGGTCAGATACCGGTGTAGGGCCGAGGCGGGTTGAAAGGGGCTCGGGCCAAAGCAGTGTTGGACGGTGGGTTACCGGGACCATCGGGCCGCGGCTGTTTCACATTCTTTTTCTTTCCCGTTCCTCCCGTCCATATCACCCCTGCCACATCGTTACTGTGCGTTGGCCATCATTCCCTCTTTTCGTCCCCCCCATAATTCTACCTCGCGGCGCATTCCCTATTTTATTGCGCGGCCTCCTTTTGTCTGATAACTCCTCAGAGCCGTCTACGCAGTGGGATGTCGGCCCGTTTCCCTATGCTAGTCGAAACTACGCCATCTACGGTATAGCAGAAAACCCAAGTCTGGGGGGACCGTTGGGCAGTGACAACCCCATCGCTGATCCCATCAGACGTTTTTTGCCCTCTGCCGCCGCCCCCGTTGCCTCCCCCATTTCTTTGTGCTTTGATTGTCGGTTCTCGTAATAGTAATGATCCATTCTCCTTGGCGGGATGGTGTCTTGGGTATCAAGGAAGGTAATGTGCCCACAAATGATGACTGGAGAAATCGAATTCTTGAGGAAGCTCACGATTCCTGTTATTCCATTCGTCCGAGTTCCACAAATATGTATTATGACGTTAGAGAATTTTTTTTGTTGGAAGGATTAAAGGGGACATAGCGGAATTAATTGAAAAATGTTCAAACTGCCAACAATTGAAAACCGAACACCAAAAGTCAGGTGGTCTACTCCAAGAAATCAAAGTTCCTACTTCCAGGTCTACCTCGAACCCAAAAGCAACATGACTCCATATAGGTGGCAGTGGATAGGTTGACCAAGTAAGCTCATTTTATTCTCGTCAAGTCCACATACTAGGCAGAGGATTATGCAAGATTTTCATAGATGAGATTATGGGTCGTCAAGGTATTTTATTATCCATCACATCTGATAGGCGTCCACTATTCAAATATAGGTTTTGGAGGTCATTCCAACAAGGGGTGGGTACCAAGGTGAGTCTATGCACCACTTTTCATCCTCGAATGGATGTTAAAGCGAAGCGTACTATTCAAAACATTGAGGATATGCTTAGGACATTTATAATTGACTTAAAGGGAAATAAAGATAAACACTTTCCTTTGGTTGAGTTTTCCTAAAACAATATTTATCATTCATCGATCTCTATGGATCCTTTTGAGGCCTTGTATGGTAGGAGATGTAGGTCGGAAATTTGATGGTTTGAACTGAGTGTTTCTTCACTTTTGGTCCCGAATTGATTTATAAGACTTTTGAGAAAGTTAATATAATAAGGAATCACTTGAAAAATTCCTGTAGCCCGCAAAGCTTTTATGATGACTATATAAGAAGAGACTTAGAGTTCGACGAAGGCAACAAGGTGTATGTTAAAATTTCACATATGAAAGGGGTGGTGAGATTTGGAAAAAAAGGAAGTTTATTCCTTGTTATTTGGGTCCTATGAAAGTGCGAAAAGGGTTGGCAAGGTTGCATATGAGTTGAAGTTACCTAGTGAATTGGCTTCGGTTCATCCGGTGTTCCATGTCTCCATGCTTAAGAAGTTTACCCGTGATAATGAATCCATCCTTCCTACTGAGGGTGTAGGTGTGAAAGAGAACCTCTCCTATGAGAAGGTTCCGGTTGTAGTCCTTGATAGACAAGTAACAAAGTTGAGGAACAAGGAGATTGCTTCTATAAAGGTGTTATAGAAAACCTCCTAGTTAAGGGTGCCACATTGGAGGCCGAGGCCGACATGAAATCGCATCACCTTCATCTATTTGACAAATAAGGTTAGTTTTTCTATTTATTGAAAGAATAACAATTTTATCTTAAGTTGCTTTGATTTTTAGGTAAAATGTTGAAAATATATGTTTTGTTATAGTAAATATGCCTATAGAAGTGAAAGTTTTCGAAAAATCCTTGTTTACTTGACTTGAACTTATGTGGTGTGTTAAATTACGGTTCCTTCATGAGTTGTATTAATGATGATGCTATGTGTTGAAGAAAGCTTTGGCATAAGTGAATTCGCATGTAGTGAAGGTTGAACCCTTATAAGTTGAAAATGATGTTTTTAGTTGCATTATGTAAAAGGCCATGTGGTTATGTTGAATTTAACATTAACTAATGTATTGATATGTTTTTGTTGGTTGGGCTTCTAGTATTGATTCTATTCCTTCCTTCCAAAGTATTTTAGTGTCATTCTGGGATGAATGATCCTAAGAGAGGATAATGTAATACACAGAAAGTAGAAAGCCTAATCTAGATCTTAATATGAGAGAGTAAGAGTTGTAACACTATTTTAAGGTCTAATATAATGTATATTAGAGTTGTTTTTAGATGAAATATCCAGGTAATACTCCCTAAGGATCAATCAAAGGGTCCTTGAGGAGGAACCTTGCATTGTGTCTAAAAGTTTTCTTGAAAAAGTAGTCATCAACGACTTGCAGGCAAGGAGGCGTTGTCAAATCAACGGGTCATTGATTTCCATTGTCGATGTTCAATTATCCAGGAAGGGGTCATTTTGAAAATTCTCAAATAAAAACAACAATTGCACAGAACGGTAGTTGCCCTGGCTGTCAACTGACCTATGGCCCGTAGGTCGGGGTCTCTTAGGTTAGGGTCACTATTTTGCTGCCAAATTATAAGTTAGTCCAATTATTTATTTAGGTTGTTATTCAACTAGGTAGGGGTTAATGGAGGTCTAATTAAGTTAATAAATGACTTATACAAATCCCTAAACCTAACTAAACTAACCCAACTCTCATAATTCCTAAAACCCAATTGCTCTTCCCTCTCTCTAGTTTCTCTCTCCCAAAGAAACTCCATCGAAGAGAAAGGTCAAGGTGGGTTATGGGTCGTCAATAAGTTAATTTACCTCCATTAATATTCATAAATTAACAAGGTATGGGATTCCTTTAACCTTTAGAATTCCTTTCCCCAAAGGATTTGTCAAAATTGATTTCAAAAAGATGCGTTTCTAGTGGGTTTTCTCCTATTACGAACTCGATATTCTAAATTTATTTATTTATGTTTACTTTAGATTATTATATTTAGATTATGATGTATTATGATTCAATTATGATAGTTCTTGATGATTCAACCTAGTTTGTGAAATAGATCATGAATTTGACCGAATTCCCAAACCCTAGGTTATGAACTAGTGGTGAATTGTTGTGTAGTGATTCAATTGACTTCATTATTGTGTTTATTACTAGTATTGATGATATTATACAATTTTTTAGGTTGAATTGGATGGTTGATGATAAAACCTTGGATGATGGCTTGTGAAGGAGATGTGGTACGTCTTGTAATCTCAAATTTTACTTCAATTATGATAACTTGTGTATAGTGATGAAGTTATATTGATGTATACCTTAAGATAAGATTGAGTAGGGTTGATATGATGTTTAATTGGAATGTCATGATATACGACTTGTGAGTTATTGTCTAAGATGTATTGATATAAGGATGATGATACCTTGGCAATGTTCGGTATCATAATGTTATTATGCAAATGTGCTAATATCACATGTGTGAATTGTATTGAAAGGACATACTCATGCGATTCCTACTGAGCCATATTATGAATATATAAGGGGTAGACCCTATGACCTAAACTAAGTTATGATTATTAATGAAAGACATTTCAAAAGGGACTCTAGCTTTACTTCGAGTGAACTAGAAATGAGGAGTGTCCCTTCCCCCATTGGAATGGTAGGATCACTAATGTACTAATGAGATTGGAGGCTATAAACAATGTGGAACAAAGAGGGTCCCAACTACATCTCCTAGTTTTTGAACTATATTTCCCCCATAGTAATATTAGTTAGGTCATCCACATATATGCAATTTTAATGTTTTGGTACTACATTGACAAGTAGTCCACCATCTTCCGGTGTAGGGTTCCATGTCACCAAATTCAAAATTTGGTCATGTGGTATGTGTCGGTTAAGGCAAGATGTTCCAAAAAGGTAAAAATAAGTAATAAAGCGAAAATCTGACTAGGGTGACCTAAGGTGTTTGGATTAGTCTAGGTAGGGTTGTGGGACTTTACCTATATATTGCACTAGTTAAACTTGAGGGATGTCTTACAAAGATGTTCTTATGTTCTTATATGCTTATAAATGTAAATGATATGTGTATGTTGATCTTACATGTTAATGACCTATGTGATATTGGTTTCACTTATGAACGTGTGGTTGGTCTATATTGCTAAAATATGATGATGTTTACTCTGAATGATATAGTATGTGAAGTGGGCATTGCTTATATTTCTTGTTGGGTTTACTTGATTGAGTGACGTTATGGGGCCTTACTTAGTCATTGCTCTGTTGGACTTAATGGGGGTGTATGAGTGATAATCTTACTTAGGTTATGATGTTATGAACACTTATGCATGCTTGTTGATATTATAACTTCGTGATAGAGTTATCTTGATTATGTGCTCAATTATTTTGATATGCATGATTACTTAACTAGAATTGGTATTGTTTGTCTTGTGACGTACATGGTCTTGACTTATGTAGTAGGTGCTTATTGACTTATATTGGTTCTTGAATGTGCATGAGGTTTTTTCAAATTGAATAAGCATGCTTCAAAGAAATGTCCCTTTTTATCATGATTTCTACGTTGTATATACATATGATTTCATGGATAGTACAAATGACGTGCTAACCCTATTTCTCCCTTTTTCCCCAACAATTTAGGTTCCGGTCGTTGAATGTTCGTGACCACTTTAAAGGAAGATTTGGAACATTTCTCCAAGTGTGGGTATGTGTAACGACCTGTTTAGTCGTTTTGAGCAACAGATTTTATTCTGGAAAAACTGGCAGAGGTGAAGGGGGCCACGACGGACCGTCACGGGCACGACGGACCGTCGTGGAGGTGTCGTTTCCAAACACTTAGAAAATCTGAAATTGGGTCTGAAAATCGACTCTATAACGTCGTGACGGATGTGCAGGACGGACCGTCGCAGGCGCGACGGCCCGTCACAGGCCATCCACTCAAAAATGAGTTTCTATGGCATACGACGGACAGCAGACGGACCGTCGCAGGCGCGAGGCCCGTCACGGGATACGCAATCCCAGTTCGTGTCGGATTTCTTTACACGTTTTAAGGGACGTTTTTGACTATTCTGTATTCTGGTTAATTATAAAGTTAGTGGGGGTTATGTTCCTTAAGTTAATTGTGGGTTTGGTATTGCCATTTTTTTGAATCTTATATTTTATATTTTTAGGGTAGGGAGGGTTTGATAGATAGAAGAAGAGGGGAAACGATCAAGAGAGAGAGACGAAGGGATAGCAAGGATTTTGAGAAGATAGCTTGTTGATTCAATTCTTCGGTGGAGGTAGGTTATGGTTTATGTTACGATATTCTAGTGAACTCTTAATAGTGAATATTATGTGTTGATAATATTGTAAACCCTGCTATGTGCTTAAGTTGTATGCTTGCATGATTATGATTATAAAATTGTGAAGAATTAACAAAGCATGATGAAGTTATTGAATCCCAAATCTTGAAAGAACCCTAATTCACTTGATATATTATTAATGAGAATGATGATGCCTTAGTATGAGAAGGCTTGATAAATTATATAATGAGAATGATGATGCCTTAGTATGAAAGAAGGCTTATAAATTATATAATGAGAATGATGATGCCTTAGTGTAAGAGAAGCTTGATGAATTAGGGGATCGGGTGCCAACGTTCCGGTACCAGGATAGAATGAATATGAGGATCGGAGTGTCACGTTCGCGACACCAGGATGAATATGGATCGGGTGCACGTTCCGGTACCGAGGGAAAAATTGAGGATCGGAGTGTCCGTTCCACACCAGGATAGATTATGGATCGGAGTGCCACGTTCCGGTACCAGGATAGAATATGAGGATCGGAGTGTCACGTTCCACACCAGGATAGTATATGGATCGGGTGCCACGTTCCGGTTACCAGTGATAGAATGAGGATCGAGAGCCAACGTTCCGGCACCAGGATAGAATATGAGGAGGGTGCCACGTTCCGGTACCAGGATAAGATGAGGATCGGAGTGTCACGTTCCGACACCAGGATAGTTATGGATCGGGTGCCACGTTCCGTACGAGATAGAATGAGGATCGGAGTGCCACGTTTCCGCACCAGATAGAATAGATGATCGGAGTGTCACTACCGACCAAGAAAGAAAATAATGAATCTTGAAGATAATGAATATACTCAATCTAATGAACTTAATTCCCAAAAGTATGGTATTGAGGCTTGAGTCCTCACGTGTGAACTCGGTTGTAGTTATTGATAATTCATGTTGTTATTGCTACATGTTGAGTATTGTAGTGATTTACATTATTATTGATATATAATGTTCCCTATTTTGAGTTGCCGACTGATATCACCAGTACGTGTGTTGTACTGACCCCCTACTTTATGTTTCCTCTTTGTTATTTGGTGTAATGCAGCAAACGTTCGTCAACTTCAACTCAACAGTAGATCTAGCCAGTCTTCACTTCATCGAAATTCAGGGTGAGCTAATGCGTCTAGCTTGGACTAGGTCTTCTTCTGTCTTCAAGCCGATGCGTTGAACTTCCGGCATGGAACTGCTTTTAGTTATTTTGTTCTTAGACATTCTTAGTTAAGTAATTTGAGATAGATGTTCTTGTGATGATGACTTCCAGATTTTGGGATAATATAATAGTATTGAATTGTTTTTATTAATAGTTTAAGTCTTCCGCATTATTCCTGTTGATATATCTGAAATGTTAAGGTTAGATGGGTTGGTTCGCTCACATAGGAGGGTAAATGTGGGTGCCAGTCGCGTCCCTGATTTGGGTCGTGACAACTTGGTATCAAGAGCATGGTTCATTGGTCTCTCATCACACAAAACAGGTCTAGTAGAGTCTTAAGGAACGGTAGGGGGACGCCTTTACTTTTCCTTGAGAGGCTATAAGACTTTAGAAAATTTCACTCTTTCATTCTTCTTTCGTGCTTCTACTTGAGTCCAATTGGTATCTGGCGATACGAATTGGTATCTGACCATTTTCACTCTATTTCGCAGATGGTTAGAACTAGAGCAACGACCGCACCAGCAGCAACAACGAAAGACAAGAAACGACTGAGCCAGCCACTGGGGCTGTACTCGAGGAAGCAACGGCAAGAGCCGTGGTAGAGGTCGGTGGGAGGACTCCTCTAGGGAAAAGGACAACACCTAGCCCATCTGATACTAGGCGGTGACTCCTCCACCGACCGAGGAGGTGATAAGAGAGGGGGAAGGGGAGAATGAACAAGGGCAGAATGAGGAAATGCCACCCCAACCTCACTCCAGAGATAGTCAACCAAGTACTTCTTATCTTAGTGGGTTATCCGATCAGGGTCAGGCACCTCCATGGTTTCTGCACCAACACCTCCGTTTCAGAGGTACGACATGCGGCTACTATGGCTCCCCGCATGGATGCATCATTGGGAATACACATTTTCCAACGTCTGACTACTTACGGGCCTATTATGAAAATGATCAAGCATGAACTTTTCAGTAAGTTCTTGAAATTAAAACCTCCAGTTTTTAAGGGCGCAGAATCGAGGATGCCTACGATTTTCTGGTTGTTGTCATGAACTACTACACAGATGGGTATAGTAGAACGGTTTGGCGGTTGAGTTCGTGAGCTATCAGTTTCAAGGGAACGCCAAAGGTGGTGGCGGTCAATGTTGAGGTTCAACCAACAGAGGCACCACCTATGACTTGGGAATCATTATCTCACTCGTTTATGGAGAAGTATATCCCAAGGACTTTGAGAGATAAAAAAAGGGACGAGTTCTTGGCATAGAAAGGGGAGGATGACAGTTAACGCGTATGAGGCTAAATTTCGCGCACTATCCAATACGCCACCCACCTGTTTCAGTCCACAAGAACGGATTCCGCCGTTTTGTGAAGGGGTTGAGGTCAGAGTTGTGGATTTCACCTTACAGGTAGCGGCTACGGCAACATCCTTCCAAGAGGTTGGTAGACTTTGTTATAGAGGTGGAAGGAGTGAAGCCAGACGACTTCACCACGACATCGACATGAAAAGGTTTCGAAGGGAGGCGGTTTAATGGTTCTCTTCACTCTAGAGGACAGAGCTCCGAGTTACTCAAGTCGACCAATTCAGTCCTTCACTACAGACTGTAGTTGGGGTTCCACCTCAGACACGGGTTCAACACTACTCCGGAGAGACCTATGCATAACCCCGAGTGTTTATGGATGTTGGGGAAGTTGGACCCTCACGCGGTATTGTCCCCAAAACCAAGGGGGGGGGGAAAAGGAGTGGGAGGAGAAGGGGGTGGGGGGGGGAAAGAAGTGGGGGGGGGCGAAAGCGGAGGGAGGGGTGTGGGTGTAGGCGTGGATGAGATGGTGGAGGGGGTGGAGCAGGTGATGGGGGGAGTGGGGGGGGTGGGGGGAGGGCAGGAGAGGTGGAGGGGGAGGAGACTTAACATTAAGTCCCCTTATCCCTCGAATGTGAGATGTGTGCTCATTTACACATTAATCCAGGCTCTTCCGGTTTGGCGCGATTTAAGCCCTTCCCCTGGCATGCCGTGTGGAGGTCCGCGGATTGGGGGCGGCGTGGGTGGGGAGTGGGCAGGTACGTCGGGTATCAAAGGGGCGGGGGGTCAGAGAAAGACGTGGTTCGAAGCGGAGTTAGTCCCCTCCCTAGTCATGGTGTTCTGCTTCTTTCCGGTTGTCACTGTCTCTGGACTCATCTGACTGGGTCTCCGAGGTTGCGTGGGTGTGCAACTAGCCGTATGCCGGTCCCGCTATCACCTACAGTGCGTCGCGCGATCCTCGTCCCCCGCCTCATCATACTGCTCGACCACGGTCTTCATAGTGCACCCCGCGAATAAAACTTAGTGACCTCTAGCGCTGGACGTTAAAACCACAGGTTCAGGTGGACAGCAGGGTATGGGGCGGCGGGTTCGAACACTCCTGCTTTCCCATCTCGCCCCCTTTCTCTTAGGTAGAGGTGGTCATGGTAGAGGCCGCTTTTCTGGAGGACGTAGTGGTCGAGGTAATGGTGGTCATCACAACGGCAGAGGTGATGGGCAAAAATGGAGCCGCTACTACGCAACATGGTAGGGGCAATGGACAGGACAAACGATATGGGCCCATTGTTACGCTTTCCCTGGAGATCTGAAGCGGAGGCGTCTGATGCTGTTATCACAGGTAATCTTTTGGTTTTGGTGATTGCATGGCATCTGTATTATTTGACCCTGGCTCCACGTTTTTCATATGTATCTTCTCATTTGCTAATGGTCTAAAATTGCATGTGGAATTACTTGACATGCCTATTCGTGTTTCTACACCGGTGGGTGAGTCTGTGGTAGTTGAAAAGGTACATAGGTCTTGTTTGGTGAACTTGTGGTGAGCAACACTTATGTAGATTTGGTTATTTTAGAAAATGGGTGACTTTGATGTAATTCTGGGTATGACTTGGCTTTCTCCATTTTGCGATCTTGGATTGTAATGCTAAAACGGTGACATTGGCCAAGCCTGGGACAGATCCGTTAGTGTGGGGGGTGACTACACTTCCAACCGGTGCGTATCATCTCATTTCTTCGTGCTAAGAAATGGTTAGTAAGGGTGTTTAACTTTCTTGGCCACTCTCAAGGATGACTACACTACCCAAGTACCTTCGATTGAGTCGGTTTCGGTGGTCCGTGAGTTTGATTATTCCCTGCAGATCTTCCTGGTATGCCACCAGAGAGGGATATTGACTTCGTCGTATCGATCTTGAACCGGACAACGCCCATTTCTTATACCCCCGTATAGAATGGCTCCCGCGGAGTTAAGAGAATTAAAAGCCCAACTTCAAGAATTGTGGCAAAGCTTTATTAGACCAGTGCACTCCTTGGGGTGCTCCGGTTTTGTTTGTAAAGAAGAGGATGGGAGTTTTCGGATGTGCATAGGACTACCGGCAGTTGAACAAGGTGCATATAAAAGACACAAGGTCTCTTCCTCGCATGATGCTTGTTCGATCAGTTTACAAGGTGCTTGTTCTTCTCTAGATTGACTTGAGATCGGTTATAATCAAATTGAAAATACGGGCAACGGATGCTGCCAAAGACTGCTTTTCGAAACGAGGTATGGACATACGAATTTGTGGTGAATGTTTTTGGTCTTAGAACGCACCACTGCTGCGTTCATGAGGCTTGATGACGGGGCTATTTAGGCCGTATTTGGACCTCTTGGATCGTATTTTATAGATGTATACTGATATATTCTAAAAAGTAAGAAGGAACATGAGGAGCATTGAGGGTTGGTTGAAATGTGAGGGGAGAACAAGCTTTACCGCCAAGTTCTCTAAGTGTGGAGTTTGGCTAGGATGCAGTGTCCTTATTGGGGCATGTGGTTTCGAAGGCTGGGGTGTGGTAGATCTTCGAAATTTGAGACAGTGAGAATTGGGTAAGACCCAATAATGTGTCAGAAGTACGGAGTTTTGTGGGTTAGTCGCCTACTACCGCGCTTGTCAACGGATTCTCTTCTATTGCTTCCCAATTGACAAAAAAACTTGACTAAAGCAGAATGGTTCCATTTGTATGGTAAGATAATGTGAGGAAAGCTTTCAGAAGCTTAGGGACTTGTGACTACCGCACTAGTCCTCACTTGCCGGTAGAGGGGAAGAACTTCATGTTTATTGTGATGCATCCTATTCGGGTTTGGGGCAGTGCTAAGGCCAAGAGCGGAACGTGATTGGCTTATGCCTCAAGACAATTAAAAGGGCATGAACGTAACTACCAACTCATGACTTGGAATTGGCCGCGGTTAGTGTTTGCATTGAAGCAAGGGAGACACTCTTTATATGGGGTTAAGTGTGAGGTCTACACGGATCATCGTAGACTTCAGTATGTATATTACTCCGAAAAGAGATTTGAATTGAGGAAAGGCGATGGATGGAACTATTGAAGGGACTACGACTTCACTATTTTTATCTCCGGGGAAGGCGAATGTTGTGCAGATGCATTGAGTAGAAAGGCGGAAAGCATGGGAAGCCGAGCTCATTGCAAGCCTCTAGACGGACATTGGCTAGAGAGGTTCAGCTCTGGCTAACGACTTGATGAGGTTGGAAAGAAATGAGAAGGGAGGATGTTGGCTAGTGTAGAGTCAAGATCGTCTTTTCTTGAAAGATTAAGGGAAAAACAGTTTGATGATGAGAAACTAAGGCGAAATCGAGCATAAAGTGTTGCGAGGAAGGCTTTTTTAAAAAGAAGCAACGATCGACGAGGAAGGTGGGTTGAGGATTAAAGGGAAGGGTATGTTGATACCCGATTTGATGATTTGATCACACTATTCTGGAGAAGCTCATGTCACAGGTATTCTATTACATACGGGTGCAACCCAGATGTACTCGCGACCGAAAACAACACTTTTTGGGGAGTAGAATGAAGCGCAAATATTGTTGACTTTATTGCTCAAGTGTCCAAAAGTCAACAAGTGAAAATGAACACCAAAGGCCCCGGAGGAACACTTCAAAGAATGCCCATTCCTTATGGAAGTGGGAGAGAATTGAATGGGATTTTGTGGTTGGTCTTCCAAAGACAACTGGGAAGTTTGATTCAATTTGGGTAATTGGGACAGATTGACTAAGTACTGCTCATTTCATTCCGGTCAAGGTGACTCACAATGCAGAGAAGTTAGCAAACATCTACATCTCAGAAATAGTGATTGCCATGGGGTTCCACGATCCATATATAATCAGATAAAGGTTACGCAGTTACTTCTAAAGTTTTGGAAAACATTGCATGCAGAATGGGTACTATGTTGGACCTTAGTACCGCGATTCCAATCCTCGACCGAGGTCAGTCTGAGCGAACGCTTCAAGTGTTGGGGATATGCTCGCGAGTGCGTGATAGAGTTTGCGGGCCATTGGGATAGCTTCTTCCTTGGCAGGAGTTTTCGTAAAATAAAGCTATCACTCCAGTATATGATATGGCTCCATTTGAGGACATTGTATGGGAGGAGGTGTAGAGCTCCCATTGGTTGGTTTGATGCATTCAGGTTAGACCTTGGGGTACGATCTCTTGAGGGATTCGTTAGAAAAGGTGACAGGGCATTCAAGAAAAGCTTCTAGCGGCGCAAAGTAGGACAAAAGGAGTATGAGACCGGAAGGTTAAGGATTGGGTTCATGGAAGTGAACAAGTCTGTGTGAGTAGGTTTCACCCATGGAAAGGGGTTTGATGCGGTTTGGCAAAAGAGGTAAGCTAAGTCCAAAGGTTATATTGGGACCATTTGAGGTTACTAAAGCGGAATCAGGGAGGTGGCTTATGAATTAGCCTTGCCCCCAGGGCTGTCCGGAGTGCATACGGTAATTTCATGTGGCCATGTTGAAAAGCTACCATGGAGATGGAAACTACATTATCCGTTGGGACTCAGTGTTGTTGGATGAGAATGTTTGTCTTATGAGGAGGAACCGTTAGCTATTTTAGATGGGAAGTTCGTCAAGTGAGTTCAAGAGAGATTGCATCCATCAATTGTGCAATGGAAGAATCGACCGGTTGAAGAAGCCACTTGGGAGAAGGAGGCAGAATGCAAGGAAAGAGCCACATATGTTTACGGATTCAGGTATTCCTTTTCACACTTGTTTCCTTCTTGTGATCTTCGGGGAGAACGATGGGTAAATTGGTACTATTGTAACGACCTGTTTAGTCAGTTTTGATGCAACAGATTTTTTTATGGAAACAAACTGGCAGATGTGAAGAGGCTCGAGGATTGTACATTATGCTTTACATACCTCAGTACATTGTCCGTTACGTACCCCCTTTCCTCGGGGGGGCTACGTTTCATGACCGCAGGTGTAGACAGCTCAGTTCGGTGATCTTCCCGCCTCGGATATCTTATTTTGTGTTTGGAAGAGCTCCCTGTTCGGAGCCAGTCGTTTGGTACATAACTTTAGTAGTCTCCCCCTTGCTTGTTATGGGTATGGCGGGGGCCCTGTCCCTGTCGAGCTTTCACTACTATACTCTTTAGAGCGTGTAGACATCGTGTGGGTTGTATATTTATGTTTTGATAATAGTCTGGACATGGTTTGTTTGGGATGTCCGTGTTGACAAGGGCAGCCTGTCGGCTGCGGACATCATTGTGTATTGTGTGTGACAGCCTTGTCGGCTGAGTTATGCTATTATGCTTTGGATAGTGGCGGCTTGTCGACGCTCGCGTATGTGTTACGGTTGAATGGTTATGATCCTATGTGACATATCCACTTTATATATTATTGGCGTTGGGGTTGGCTTGAGTTGGATGAAATTCCATATTGTCTTAGTTTCAGTTGGTCATACATTTATAGGTTTGTATGTGAGTGTCCACAAATGGGGCACTAGTCAAGGCCATCGGGTTGGGTCGTGGACAAAAGTGGTATCAGAGCGGTTCTTCTCGGAAGTGTCTACAGACCCGGCTCTAGGAGAGGTCTTGCTTATCGGAGTGTTGGACACCACATTATAAACAGGAGCTACAGGACATTCGGATGTCATCTTCTTCTTATTTCATACATCGTGCGATAGAGCTATATTACACAGGATAATCACTCTCTAACGAATCCCTATGTTTTCAGTTATGCCTCCAAAGAAAGCGGACAGCCGCCCAGAAGGGGCAAATTGGTTGCAGAAAGTACTATTCAGACCCGCGAGGAGTTCTAGTTTTGTGCCGTGCACCAAGTCTATGCCTTGGGTATGTGCTTCAGGTCGGAGAGATCTGCTACAGCGCCACCGATAGGGATATTAGAGCAGCAACAACTCCATGTCGGGGGACAGCCCACCACCAGCCCCCGGAGGCCCCAGAACATGAACCTCCATCTCTCAGCAGGGGCGGAGGATAGGGCCATGAGAGATGCGGCTTTCAATTGCTGACTAGCTTAGTGGGGGTCAGGATCGAGGCAGGGACTAGGAGTTGATCATGCGGACAGATCTGATAGGCTTAAGGGCTCGTTGACTTCTTAAGTTGTAAATCCTCCGAATTCTTTGGGTCAGGCCCCAGGATGATTTTTCCGAAAGAAGTTTATTCGTCAGAGGCAGCGTACATTGAGGATAATCCAAGGCTTCGGAGACCGAGTTTGATGTGAGTGGATACGTATCGTTGCGGGATGTAGCTATTAATTGGTATGAGTCTTGGGAGTTATTCTAGGGGTGAGGGTGCATCCTCCAGCGGTATGGGAAGATTTGTGAGGCTTTCCAGGGCCACTTCCTGCCTCAAGATTGAAGCGCAGCGAGAGGTGTCGATAGTGTTCCTTGGTTTCGGAAGAATGTGGGAGCGTTCGCGCAGTATAGCCTCGAGTTTGACAGTATTGGCTCGGCATGCGCCTATATTGTGGCTGATATGGCAGACAGGGTACATCGTTATGTGATGGGATTGGATCGTTATCTGATTGACGGTGGATGGCAGTAATCTTCAGCCAGGTATGGACCATTGCTTCGGGCAGGCCATATGCACAGGGGGGTAGAGGATCGGCACTGGGGACGTCAGCCAGATAGAGAGTATAATAGAGGCAAGGAATAAGAGGGCTAGATCAGAAGGTTATCATGATGAGTTTCGAGGCGGCGTCTCAGC
Organism: Solanum habrochaites; assembly: GCA_027704765.1. Taxonomy (NCBI): domain Eukaryota; kingdom Viridiplantae; phylum Streptophyta; class Magnoliopsida; order Solanales; family Solanaceae; genus Solanum; species Solanum habrochaites. Next base: position 34,620,789 of record JAKWJA010002500.1, on the reverse strand, counting down.
ACGGCATTTAGATTTCCGCGTTCCCAGCCAGCAAAAGTGCACCCCCATGTTTCCATGGGTAGGGGGTCGATCGTCAGGATATCAGAAGCTGGTCAGAGCTAGGATGTCAGGGTCACAGCTGGGAAGGGGTTTTCGTGAGCCAGTCGAGGCCACCTTGCCTCGGTGTTTCGTTGTGGTAGGTCCATCTGGGGAATGTCGTTGGGCTAATGTGCATGTTTTTCGTGCGGGCAGTCAGGGTCATACTATGAGGGCGTGTCACCTTAGAGGTAGTGCAGGTGGTATCCACAGAACATCATGCGGTCCATGCTGTTCACTATACTTCTGTGGCTTATGCGTCCTATGGGGCAGGGGTATTAAGGCGCAGCAGGCCGTGGTAGAGGGACGTGGTAGAGCTTCCAGTTCTGCGGTCATCGAAACCGTATATATTGCTTTGACTAGAGGCCAAGATCAGGACGGCGTCACCTAATGTTAGCACAGGGATATGATCACTTTCTTCCCGAAGTGGTGTATGCATTGATAGGACCCGGTTCCCCTTAAAATCATTTATACTCCCTTGTTGCTAGGAAGGATCGCGAAAGGAGTCTGACTTGATTAGAACCATTTGAGGTAGCTACACTGTAGGAGATTCCTTTCATACGCTACCTAGTATATAAAAAATGTTTTGGTTGTATATAGTCGTCGTACCGTAGGCAGATTTAAGAAGAGTTAAATATGATTGACTTTGATATTATATGGGCATGGATTGGTTGGTGCTTGTTATGCTAATGTTGATTGCAGAGGAAAGATATCGATTTCAATTTCCAAGGGAACCGATTTATAGAATGGAAGGGGAGTAAACTTATCGTCGAAAGGTAAGTTCATTTCATACCTTAGGCACGGTAAGATGGTTAGCAAAAGGATATATTTATTCATCTGTTCGGTGCATGACTAAAGGCTTGAGGCACGATCTTCAATCAGCCTAGTAGTTCAATGCATTTCTCGATGTATTCCAGGAGGAACTCCAGGCCTTTCTCCAAGAACGGGAGATAGACATTTACTATAGATGACTGCCAGATAACCCCAGCCTATATCTATTACCTCCTTTATTAGAATGGCACCTGCTGAGTTGAAAGAAGTGAAAGAGCAATTAAGAGATTTGTTAGAAAAGGGCTTTATCGGCCTAGTACGTCACCCTTGGGGAGCACCGGTACTGTTTGTGAGGAGAAGGATGGGGTCGGGAGGATGTGTATAGAGTATAGGCAGCTGAAACAAAGGTCAAAATAGTAAAGAAACAGGCTATCCCTCCCAAGGATTGACATCTATTTTGCGACCAGTTGCAGGGGCTAAGTGTTTTTCAAAGATAGACTTGCGGTCAGGTTATCATAGGTGCGAGTAAGGGAGGCAGATATTCCAAAGACGGCATTCCGAACCACGATGAAGGGCAATTTATGCAAGTTAGAGTGGGGTTCTTTGGGCCTGACTAATGCCCAAGCCGGTGTTTATGGATTTAATGAACCGAGTGTTTAAAACCATTCCTTGATGATGTTGGTTATTTGATTTATAGACGATATTCTGTTCTATTCACGTTCAGAAGAGGAGGCATGCAGACCAGTTAAGGACGGTACCTTAGGGTGCTCAGCACCCAGGAGTTGTATGCTAAGTTTTTACGTGCGAGTTCTGGTTGATTTCATGGCATTCTGGGGCATATTATTGGACTGATGCGTATTCAAGTAGATATGCAGAAAGATGAGGCGGTAAGACTTGGCCAAGACCTACGACCACTAATTGAGGTTACGTAGCTTTCTGGGGTTAGCAGAATTATACAGAGATTCGAGAAAAGTTTGCCTCAATTTCAATGCCTTTGGACAGGCCTAAACTCAAAGGCAGCAATTTCCAGTGGACTGGGCTTGCTGAGCGAAAGCCTTCCAGCTATTGAAAGACAAATGACTACAGCTCAGTCTAACTCTTCCGGAGGGACCAGGACAGATAGGTTATTTATTGGATGCTTTCCGGTGTTGGGTAGGATGTGTATGCATGAAGCATGGCAAAGTTATAGCCTATTGCCTCCGACAGCTTAGGAAGATGAAAAGAACTATCCTACTCACGATCTGGAGTAGCGGTGTGGTTCATTCCTTGAAGATATGAGGATTATTTATATGGTTGTCCATGAGGACATCTATAACAGATGCATAAGAGTATCCAAATATATCTTTAAATAGAAAGAGCTGAATTTTACGACAGAGCGGTGGTTTAGAATTGCTGAAAGGATTATGATGTTGATATTTTATATCATCCAGGGAAAAGAGAATGTTGTAGCAGATGCTCTTAGCCGCAGTCAAATGGGTGTTGCAGAGGGTACAACCAGGGAAAGGAGGGATATGGTTCGGGAGATTCAGCGGCTAATCAGCTTGGGAGCCCCGTCGGTAATTAGAAGCTAGTGGAGTTTCTATTCGAGAGATTTGATGAGTCCTCAATTCATAAGACGAGGTAAAGAGGGACACCATACGAGGACCCTATTATGTACAGTATAGAGATGCAAAATCTTCAAAAGGAAAAGACCCCATTTAAGTTACACCTGACGGAGTGTTACGGATATGAAGGCCAGATTGTGTGTACCCGATATGCGGGGGCTACGACGGCAGGTTAGGGGAGCGGCCACACTCTGCCCGTTATTTTTTACCCAGGGTCACAAAAAATGTATCATGACCATCAGATGCCTTATACTGGTGGGATGGCCATTAAAAAGGGACATAGCGGAGGTTGTTGCTCAGTGCTCGAATCTGTCAAACAAGTTAAAGATCGACATCAAAAAGCCTGGTGGATTATTGCAAGAGATAGAGAATCCCGACCATGGAAAGGGGAGATATTAATATGGACTTCATACAGGCTTTACCTCGCACCCTAACAGGAAGTATACTCTATATGGCGTTATTGTAGATAGGCTGACGAAATCGGCCCATTTGCTTCCAGTCAAGACTACGTATTCTGCTGAAGACTTATGCGAGGTATATATCAGGGAGATAGTGAGACCCTTCATGGGATTCCCACGTCCATTATATGAGACAGAGGATATCAAATTTACCAAAAAAACTTTTGGAGATGTTTCCGAAGGGATTGGGGAAAAAGGTTAAAACCTTAGCACAGCATTTAACCCCAAAATCATGGCAGGCTGAGAGTACTATTCAGAATTAGGAAGAATATGCTGCGGCCTGTATTATTGAATCTCAAAGGTAGCTGGGATGATCACTTGCCGCTCATTGAGTTGTCCTATTAATAATAGGACCATTCTAGATCCAGATGTGCACCGCCGAGGCCTTATATGGGAGGACGTTGCAAGGTCACACTATTGGTGGTTTGATGTTGGCAAGACTAAGTTAATAGGCGGATATGATTCAAGCAAGTGTTTGACAGGTGAAGCTTATTCACGAAAGATTAATTTAGCAGCCCAGAGTCGAAGAAGTCATAGCAGTATAGGCGTCGAGATTTGGAGTTTTCGATTGGTGACTGGGTAATCCTAAAGGTATCACTCATGAAGGGGTGATGAGATTCGGCAGGAAGGGGAAGCTAGTCCGAGATTGACATTGGGCCTTATCTGAGTGTTCGTAGGATAGGGAGTGTTGCATATGAGTTGGATCTACCAGCTGATTTGGAGGCGCGTACATCCAAGTCTTCCATGGATCGATGCACTACGTAAAATGTATTGGTGATCCTTCTAGAGTATTCCCGTAGATGATGTTCAGGTAAACGAGGAGTTGGGCATGTGAGGAAAACCCGAGCTATACTGATCGAAAGGTAGAAACGGTTACGTACAAGGGATGTGGCTTTCCGTCATAGTCTGTGGCAAATAATAATAAGGAGGAGATGCTTGGAAGCAGAGACAGAAATTGAATGAATAAGTATCCTACTTGTTCCCCGTACCTGCAGGTAATTTAATTCCTAGCTTGACTTATAATTGATGGATAAAACGAGATTATGTAGTAAGGGTGGACTCTGTGATGCCATCTGTAAGTTACTGATGCAGGTTGGATAGGTAGAAACTGTTGAGAGAGGACTTCGCTGGAATTTTTTTTTTTTCCGGTAAGACGCTAACTTACTTCGAGGACGAATGTTCCTAAGGGGGGAAGAGTATGCTCGGTATTTTTATACGTTAGTGCGCGTTCATGAACTAGTAGATGTAAGTCCATCTTCAGGGGAATGAGATTTTATTTTAAAGTTCAAATGTTTTAATTATAAGTATGATATTAATTAGGGATGATTAGGACATTAAATTTAAGTGTGGGGTTAGTAGTGGTGATTGGGAAATGAAACTTTAAGTATGGGATTTAATAGGGGAGCGATAGGATTTATTTATAGAGTGGGCAAAAAAAAAATCAAGGAAAGTAAAAGAAATAAGAATGGTAGCTGGAAGGTAGTGGAGAATGTGTGTGGTTTTGTTTTTCTTTGACCTATCTTTTCCTAACTTTCGCGCCACCTCCATTCCCCCCTCTCCTTCTCTACGTTTTTTGTAGGTGCCTCCACTTCATATTATTTAAGTATTAAAAGAAATCAGACTTGGAAGATGGACTTAGGTAGCATGTGTAGGTGGTGGGCTGCTCCACTTCATATTGTTAAATGATGTAGTGATATGCTTTGTCATCTTTCACCATTGACTTGGAACAGCCATGGAATGGAGAAAACCAGCCATGAAAAACTCTTGGCCAGCAGCTGCAAAGAAAATTGGTTCGTAATCTCTTTGCTTGGTGTGTTATTCCTTAGAATACTTTGTTAATTAGCCATAATGTTAAGAAGGGAGGCGTGAACAGTAGCTTGGGAATTTGTTTTAGTTATTGAATTGTGCTAAGTATGAACAGGAAAACCATGATCGGATGCTAGTGCTGTTATGTTAGTTTTGGGCTGTTTTGATTAAAACCCAAACGGCGGAAAATTCTTTTTGGTGTGATGTATATGTTAATGGGATATGGGTATATCTCCAAAGGATGAATACGATAAGGTAGATGTGTGCGAATTATACAATGGGGGGGGGGGGAAAAGTTATCGCTCGTTGAGTCGTTGTTTCGTTACTAAGGTTGCCAAAAACGGAAATGTTTTGGGGGAGGCTTTTTAATATGATTGGTTTGGTTATAGTGTTGTTGGTATTGCTGTGAATAATTTGGGGTGTTGCCTCGGATGTTTCTCCGTCTTCCACCCTCCGCTCCCTGTAGGATTCCACCCCGGTCCTGCACGTCCTTCCTCCTTTTTCCCGTGCATCTTTTCCCGTGCAATTATCTACGTTCTCCCACCAAACCCTTTTTCTCTGTTCTCTACCCTCACCCTCGGTCCACAACCCTCTCCTCTCGCTACTCTTTAATTCGCCATTGTATATCATTGCGTCATCTTCCTCGGAACCACCACCCATCTTTCCTTTCTCCTCTTTCCCCTCACCGCTCTTCAACTCTCTTTCCTCCTCACTTGCTACTCTTCTTGTCCCCCCGACTTCACGCCTACCTTGTTTTTCACTACTTTCTTTTCCTTCTGACTGTACTGTTTACTCACCTCCTTCCTCACTCTATCCGTTTATTCTCCCTCTGTACTTTTTTTCCTCCTTCTTACCTCTTTCTTCTTGTCCTTTCTTGAGTTTTCACCAATTTCTCCTTAGCTCACTACTGTCTTGTCTTTCTTTATCCAAACTCCTACCTCTTTTTTTACCCCTAGTCCTACTCCCTCTCGTGCTTGCACTGTTCTCTCTCTTGTGTTCTTTCCTTTTGCTTTCTATTTTTTTCCCTTCTTACACACTGCACCATTCCCCTTCTATTGTTGTACTGTATGCCCTCCTTTTACCTTACCCCACCCTTTCTCTGCTCGCCCCTCCTGTCTCCCCTATGATCACCTCGATTGCCTACCCACTTCTTTCTTTTAGTCCCGGCCTACTGTCGCAACACTTCTTTCATTCTCTGCATCCAAACCCCCTTCCCCCCCGCCCTCTTATTCACCCTTTTTTCCATTTTCCCTCCTCCTTGGTTACTTTGTCGTTCCATCTCTAGTTCTCTCTCCATTTCTTCCTCCCATACCTCCCATTTGACCCTTTTTTCTCATCCTCAGTTCTTTTGTTCCTCCTTATCTTTTTGTCGTCCCCATATCTCTTAGTTTATTCCCCCCGTTTGGTTCTCCCGACTCTGGCTTCCCTCGGATTGGGACGAAGTAGAGGAAAAATAGGGGGAAGTGCTGCAGATTTTAGTTAGATTATTAGTTAGCTTACAATAAAGTAGTAAAGCGTGACGTTTATCTACTTTCCGGCCGAGTGTTTCTGGTTATAGATTAATACCTTGAGGCAGTAAATATTGGACGTGCAGCTCGACTAGACGGTATGTAACGCTATCCTTTCCTTCTTTGTTTGGCGACTTTTAAAACATGAGCAAAATAACCGGGAGATTTGATACTACTTCCACAACTATTTTCCTTTATATATCTGCTATGTCAAGGCTTGGTGATTCTCATATCTATGGTAGTTATTCTTCGAGTCATGAGGATTTATGTTTCCATATCGTAATTAAGGGTTTATAATCTTGATTAAAAAAGTTAATGTTTGGTAATACTCCTGCTGGTTCACTTTGAATTGTTCTATTGAGTATAAGAAATGATTTTTAATTGCATATGGTGCTCATAATATTCTGCTCAGTGCATAGAGTCCATTTATTCATTTCAACGGAGTCCCGGGCCGGGTAATGTTCGTTGCGGAGTTTCTTGACATATGTCACCGATCCTCCACTAGACGGGCGGGTATGTATATTATATATTGATTGGTGTATGAGATGGTTATGAGATGATGAATGACGGAGATGGTGATGATTATTTTGCAGAGTTCCCTTCAGGGAGCTGGGCATCCTAGATGTTAAAAGGATATGAATGCTTTTCCACTTAAAAAGACAGGGTAACGATTATCTTATTTCGATTATCTTGTTGGTATCTTGTCATTCTTACCTTATGCTTTAATACTCAGTACCATTGTCCGTAAGAACCCCTTTTCCTCGAAGGGGGCTAAGTGCATGCCCGCAGGTGTAGATGCTCAGGTTCGGTGATCTTCCCGCCTAGGATATTATTCTGCTGTTTGGGAAGAGCTCCACTGTTCGGAGCCCAGCTCGTTTTGGTACGTAACTTTGTATGTAGCTGTGCTGTCTTATGGTATGGCGGGGCCGGTACCGTACGAGTTTCACTACTATAAATCTTAGAGGTCTGTAGAATCGTGTGGGTTGTATATTTATGTTTTGGATAATAGTCGGACATGGTTGTTTGGGATGTCGGTTTGTACAAGGGCAAGCCTTGTCGGCTGAGTACAATCATTGTGTATTGTGTAGTGGGCAGCCTTGGTCGGCTACGTTGCTATTATGCTTGGAAGTGGCGGCCTTGTCGGCTCGCGTATGTTGTACGGTTGATGGTTATGACTCCTTCTGTGACATATCCAATTTATATAATATTTGGCGTTGGGGTTGGCTTGATTGATTAAATTGCCATATGTCTAGTTCAGTTTGGTAATACTAAAAACATTTATAGGTTTTATGTGAGTTCCAAAATGGGCACTAGATTCACGGCCCATGGGTTGGGTAGTGGGACATTAGTAAATTTTTGTAAACATTTACTTAGGCTCATGTGAGATTGCTCTTCATATTTATATTAGCCTCATTATCATGTTGGTACCCCCCCCCAAAACATTCTTTTTTCATTAAACATTAGACATTTGCTCTTCATAATTACTCACCCCTTCTTACGTGAATATTCATTTCCACATATGCCAATGCACTTGGCCATTTGTGTCTTTCACAGTCTTACTTTCCCCTTCTAGGGTTTCATCATTTCATCACATAATAATCATTTCATCGAAAGTCAATGCACTAGGCCATTTAGTGTGTTTTACACTCGTTCGTAACCCTTCTAGGGTTACTTCATTTCATTACATATATCTTAGGTTCACTTATTTCTAAATGTATGCTATACATGTAGTTCAAGTCTACATTCATATTTTTGAAAGACACAAAAACATAAGCACTTAATCATGAACACATACTCGAAACGAAATCATTACAACACACACAGTGTCCCTAAATTCTACTAGCAAACATATAAACCTAAGATCATTAGGAGCTAGTGACAGGGTTTGTTGTGCATTGGTCAAGAATAACCTAGTATCATTACTTGAGTCTAGCTCACCTCTTGATTATCCTATACTAACACCATTTGTATTATTCATTTCATTTTTAATATCTTGAGACTGTCCTCATTCATTCATTGGAAACTTTAACTTTAATCGAGATACATTAGGTGAGCATCATGAAATACATTGTCTCCCCTACACCGAAAAGAGGTGGAATCTGGCCAAAGTGACACAAAACGTACTAGCATGCATGGGAATTAAACACCGCTAGATCCCTATATTGGCATAATAGGTTGGAAGACTAGGAGATATAAGGAGATCCATACCTGTTATGTCGGACCGTCGCATCTCATGAGAGTTACGTGATCCTCTACCTTTCCAAAAAGAAGGCATAATCACTCATAGCTAGTCTATCGGTGCTCAGTAAAGAGTTCTATTACATTCAACTCATATGTCATGGAAGATGGTTCTAGCATGAGGAAATCATAGATTCATTAGATGATTCATTCTCTCATCAGTAGTATAAAGAATGCATTAACTTCAAAACGTCATGGGTGTCTAGAGGGGGGGGGGGGGGGGGGGGGGTGGGGGCCGGTTGTTCATTTCAAGTAACCTCTTATAATGTTTTCACCACATCCAATAACTTTAACACATTTCCTCTTCATAATTACTCACACCTTTACATGAATATTCATTTCATCATATCCTAATGCACATGGCCATTTAGTGTGTTTCACACTTTTACCTAACCCTTTTAGGGTTACAACATTTCATTACGTACATCTTAGAATCAGTTATTTTTAAATGTATGCTAGAATTATGGGTCTATACATACAAGCCATGAGGCTTCATTCATAGTTAGTTTAAGTGATTCATTTTTTTTATAAGATTATGTGGTACAAGACGTATGCATCTTGTAAGTCTGCCAAGATCTCGATTTCGATCAATGTAGGCAATAATATTTTTGAGCATTTATTCACGAATGATTTATGTATCAATATAGAATTTGGCCAAACGAATCGGCTTTCCAATTTCATGAACAACCCTTATTAGATTTTGATGTCCATTAGCTTGGGGATCCAGGTTTGATCCTCAATGCTACCATAAGTATTTATTTTATTTTTTTCTTTCTTTTCTTCACTTTTAGTCTAGTCAGCTTGCTAAGGGCGTGGGATCAAATCCCCACGACCCCATATATTTTTCTTAATTGTTTCCCTCTCCTTTGATCTCAATTTCGCTTGTGACCAAGGAGTAGTGGGGTCAATCACCCACAACCCCTTTTCTTTTGGTATAAACTTTCTTCTACAATCGCTGAGGGGCAGGGATCGACTCCCCTCGACCCCACATATATATATTACAAAATTGGGGACTTCCATGTTGTTGTATTGAAACCACACAACAACATTTTATTATTTTCCCCTTCTTGTAGATTTCGCTGGACCCCACCCCAGTTTGAGCCCCGCATGGCACACCCCTTTTAGTTTATTTGTTAAGGTATGCCTTAGTAAGGTCTTGGGTTCGATCCCTGCAGACCTCACCTATTTTTATTATTATTTTTGACGTTCAAAATTTCCATCAACTATCTATAGCCTATTTCCAGGTTCTGTATGTTTATTCCATGAATTTATGCATCATTTTACGTGTCATTATGGCATTTGTTTCTTAGTCATTCGTTTGGGTTCTTAAGACAAGTTAGAGGAATTATTTGGCTATTTGTTTTAGCTAAAGTTGATAGCATATAAACGATGTGAACATCACGTCTCAGGAACATCTAATTTCACATAAAACACAAGTGATTCTATGTTATTAGAATGCTATAACAGAGACTCCAAAAACATATTAACAACCTAGCACACATACGTTCATGTCTACATTCATATTTTTGAAAGATACAAAAATATAATCACATAATCATGAACACATACTCGAAATGAGATCATCACAGCACACAATGTCCATAAATTCTACCAGCAAACATACAAACCTAAGATCATTGGGATCTAGTGATTGGGTTTGTTGTGCAATGATCAAGAATAATCTAGTATCATTACTTGAGTGTAGCTCACCTCTTGATTATCCTATACTAAAACCATTCGTATCATTCATTTCATTTCGTATATCATTGAGGATGTCCTCATCCATTCATTGGAAACTTTAACTTTAATCGACATACATCATGTGACCATCATTATATACATTGTCTCCCCTACACCAAAAAGAGGTGGAATAACCTGCCAAAGTGACCCTAAAAATGCTAGCATACATGGGAATCGAACCCCGCTAGATCCCTATATTGGCAGTATAGGTTGGAAGACTAGGAGATATAAGGAGATCCATACCCGTTATGTCGGACAGTCTCATCTCATGAGAGTTACGTGAACCTCCACCTTTCAAAAGAGAAGGGATCATCCTCATATCTAGTCTATTGGTGCTCAGTACAAAGTTCTATTACATTCAACTCATATGTCATGGAAGCTGGTTCTAGCATGAGGAAATCATAGATCATTAGATGATTCATCATCTCATCATTAGTATAAAGAATGCACTAACTTCAATACTTTCATTAGAGTGTTCATAGAGACTGTCTCTTAATTTCACATTAACCTCTTATAATGTTTTCAACACATTCATTAACTTTAACACATTTCCTCTTCATATGTACTCACCCTTGTACATGAATATTCATTTCATCATATGTCAATGCACTTGGAAATTTAATGTGTTTCACACTCTTACTTAACCCTTCTAGGGTTACAACATTTCATTACGTACATCTTCGGTTCACTTATTTTTAAATGTATGCTAGACTTATGGGTCTATACATACAGCCATGATGCTTCATTCATTGTTCGTTTAAGTGAATTATATCTTCCTAATATTGTGTGGTACAAGACGTATGCATCTTGTAAGTGTGCAAAGATCTCAATTTCGATCTATATAGGCAATATTATTTTTGAACATATATTCACGTATGACTTATGTATCAATACGGAACATGGCCAAAATAATCCTATTTCCAATCACTTGAACATCCTTTAGCCATTATCCTTAATTTTGATTTTTGTGTCCTTTGGTTAGGGGGTCGAGGTTTGATCCCCAATGCTACCGTAAGTATTTATTTTTATTTTTTTCTTTCTTTGCTTCACTTTTAGTCTAGTGAGCTTGATAAAGGAGTGGGATCAATTCCCCACGACCCCATATATTTTTTGTAATTGTTTCCCTCTCCTTTGATCTCAATTTTGCTAGTGACCAAGGAGTAGTGCGGTCAATCCCCCACAACCCCTTCTCTTTTTGTATAAACATTCTTCTGCAGTCGCTGAGGGACGTGGGATCGAATCCCACTCATCTCATATCTTATTTTTTCTTTTAAGTTACATTTTCCAGCCAATACCATGGTTTGAATCCCCTTTATCACATTTCTTCTTAGTTTTTTATTTTCATGATTTTTAACATAGTGAGGTCACGGGTTCAATCCTCCATGACCTCACTTGTTTTAATTCATTTTTTAAAATATTTTGAACCCTATTTTGTAACCGAAATACATCACTAGAAGATGAAAAATGTCTTTTAATTTTTCATCATCCTTTTATCAAGTTACACCTTAGTTCTTAGGGGAATTTCTTAGTGCATTTAGAACGGTTTAGGTGTGTTTTCATGGATTCCTTTAGAAAAGAGATTATCCCTCAAATCAGCCACATTTAAACTCATATGAACATCACATTAACATCAACATGTGTACATGAAATATAAATAACTATCATGCCATTTAAAGTAATAAACGATGAACAATAGCTGCAACAATAGACACATACACACGTAGTTACATTTTCGGAAACATCAATATAGGTCACATAATTACAAACATACATATAAACACATTACCATTACTAAAACACATTTCATCCCTAGTTTTCTACTAGCAAACATATCCTACCTATGATTCAATCGGAGCTAGTGATAGGGACATGCAACGGGGAACAATCCTAGTTTTTGGGAATATATTCGTCTGAACCTTAGGGGGTCTCTTGGGAAAGGGACCAAGAGAGAATATAACCCATACCTTTTTGAAGTTCATACCTTGACTTGCTTCCAAAATAACTCCTTCAATCACACGTCCAACACCGAGTGTTCAACAGCAAACTCAACGGAAAACCTTCTCTTTGGCTACGTGATTGATTAATGTTTGTTTTTCATATATTTTTGTCTGAGTTCTTAAAGTCTGAAGGACTTTGTTATACCTACTATTTTTGGAGTTATTTTGCAGAGAAAACGTGAATGAGAGTGATACAAAGGTGAGAGAGAGAGATGACCGTGGGAGAGATGAGTTTTTTAGTCTTAGGAGTCTACTTTAGGACTTAGTCAAATAAGGTTTTATTTAATTATTAAAAATCTGATTTCCTTTTATTTTAAATCAGTTAATAACTAATAAATATAAATTAATTACATTAATTTACCAACTTAAATTCAAAAAATTTAATTCATTGCTTCCACCTAGGTTCGAACCCGGGTGGAGCAAGATTTCACTTCAAAAGTCCAATTTCGACCCTCTCTCCCCAAAATACCCCTCCACCTTATTAATTAAATAATTAATTATATATTTAGGGTAAATTATGATACTACCATTACCCTAAAAAAGACCATTCTACCCCTAGACCCTCAAAACTTATGATTTCCTCTTTTTAAGTCCGCCAAAGACTCCTAGAGTAAATCTTCGTATTAGAGAGCCCTACATGGATGGACCCAACCTTTTCAAGCTCAACTAACTCCCCAAGATAGTTGGATTGGCTATAGCAAGGGTTTAGATGTCTTGTTCTACGCGCATCAATCTGTGTGAACCTACATACGTCATCGTTACTTCATATAGGTTAATTTTCGCGGAATATTTGAAGTTTTCATTTCTTAACATTCTTAGTAATCATTTCTAATATAATCATAATTTATTCACCATTAGCCATCTAATATTAAGATCATCAAATGAAAGAAATAGTCTAAACAATAAGTGAATACTTGCAAAAATGGCACCAATAAAAAGTCCAACATTATATAGGAAAGAAGCTCTAGTTGATCATACTCCACTAACTCAATCCAAATACTAAGCTAGAATATAAATGGGCAAGCATCCTCGAAAGCATGAGGTCCTACCATGTCTGGACGAATGCTCGACGTTTGGATAAATTCTGGGTCAACCTGTAGATCTAGCGTCATCCTGTGCTTGCACCTAATATATAGAGTTTTATACGGTTAGTACACTCTTGTAATAAGTATAGGTATATGCAAGCAAATACGAAGGACATGCATAAGTAAGAAAATCATGTTATTCCATGAGGGTAACATGCATCATCATACATAAGATTGGGAAAGTGAGTGAACTTTCCAAATTTGGATGAGGAAAGGTTATGAGCTTTCCAAATTTGGATTAGGAATGTTACGCCATGAGGGTAACATGCATCATAATATTTAAGATATTGTACACAACACATAAAATTTTACGCAAAACACATACTCACAAAGCATATAGCACATAACATCTTTTATAACATTCATTCATATGTCATGAGACCTTGGTATCATGGACTTGACATTAAGACTTCCAAAAAATGAGGGCTCAACATATGGGACCTTAACTAGGGAGTCTTCATTAACAAACACAAAGTCTGATTCATTCATTCAGACATACTTCATTCCATTCATTCATAAGCTACTGTAAACACCAACTATACCTAGGATGTAGTTTCAGACTCTCATCGGATTTGTTGTGCAATGATCAAGAATAACCTAGTATCATTACTTGAATCTAGTTCACCTCTTGGTTATCCTATACTAACACCAATTTGGTTATCATCTCATTTCATTTTGATAACATCTGAGGTTGTTCTCATTCATTCTTGGACTTAGACTTAACCGCTTACATTCATGTGTCATCTGAATAAATTTTCTCCCCTACCCGAAAAGAGGTAGAATCACCGGACAAAGTGATCCCAAAACATGCTATCTACATGGAATGGAACCCCGCTAGATCCCGATTCGCAGTATAGGTTTGGAACTAGGTAGATATAAGGAGATCCATACTCGTTTGTCGGACAGTCCGTTTCTCACCCTCTCCTCTCATGGAGAGACGTGAACCTCTGCCTTTCCCAGAAGAGGATCACCGGCTTTTTTTTTTTTCTCAAAATAGCTAGTCTATCGTCTCAATATAGAGTTTCTATTACGTCCCCTCATAGGTCATGGAATTTGAGTTTTAGCATGAGGACACATACCAACCTACGTACAATTCCTCCGCCCAATCTCGATTATATTATTAGATCTCTCATCGATTGGTAATAAGCACTCAAATTTCAGATATTTTTCATTTAGTAGTTTCAGGAGACTGTCTCTTCTTCACATCCTTCTCTAATGTTTTTCAACCACATTCATATTAACTTCTAACACATTTCCTCTCATAAATAATTATCTCACGCCCTTTACTGAACTTTCTTTCATCATAGCCCTGCACTGGCTTTACGTTGGTATCTCACACTCCTTACTGACCCCTTTTTCTAGGGTTACCAATTTTTCATTACTACATCTTATGTTCGCTGATTTTAAATGTATGCTAGACTTATGTCTGTACATAAAAGTCATGAGGCTTATTCATAGTTCGTTGTAGTATGCCTATCTTCCTAAGATTGTGTGGGACACACTTATGCATCTTGTAATGTGCCAACTATCGCAATTTTGATCTAGTAGGTGCGCTCATTATTTTTGAACATTTATTCAGTATGACTTGTTTATCAATATGGAATTTGCCAAGCATCCGGTTTCCATCACTTTGAAACTAACCTTACCATTATCCTATCAATTTGATTTTTGTTTCCTTTTGCTGGGTTACGGGTTTGATCCGCTCAATGCTACCATTAAGTATTTTTTTTTCTTACTTTGCTTCAGTTTCGTCCTTAGGTCAGTTCTAAAGGCAGTGGGATCAATATCCCCACAACCCTTATACTTATTTTCAATTGTTTTCTCTCTCCCTTGCTCTCAATTAGCTCTAGTGACCAAGGTGTAGGGGGGGTCAATCCCCCACACCCCCGTTTCTTTTGGTATGACTTTCTTTTGCAAGTTCGCTGATGGGGCGGGGACGACCTCCCACGACTCATATATTTAATATTATATATATGTATATATTACTAAGTTGGGGTCTCCTGTGTTGTTGTTGAAAACCCGACTACAACCTTTAAATTATTTTCCCCATTCTTGCAGATTTCGCCGGACCCCCTCCCCTAGTTCGAGCACCGCTGGAGACACCCCTTTTCATTTTATTTTTAATGTATCCTTAGTAGGTCTTTGGTTCGATCCCTGCCGACTTAACCTCTTTTGTAGATCCATTTTGAGGTTCAAATTTAACAAGACTAGCGATTGCCCTATGTCTTTCTGAAGTTTCTGACACGGTTTGCCATGAGTTGAGGCCAAGCATTTGAAAACAGGTCAGGTTTACAGTTGTTCTTAAGTCATTCGTTTGGATTCTTAAGACAGTAGAGGAATGATTTGTGATTTTGTTTTAGCTAAATTGATAGTCTTTAAACGCTGTGAATAGCACGTCTTAGGAACAGTGGGTCATTGCACTAACCAATGATTCTATGTTAATCTAGAAGACTAAAACCGGAGGACTCTACAAAATCATAGTAAACCCACCACACATAGTTCATCTGTGTTACATCAGATTGTTGAAAGACATCAAAAACCCTAAGTCACATATCAGAAACACATACTCGCACGATATCATCACAACAGCAACATACGTGTCCGATAAAATGTTACCACAAAGCATACAAACGAAGATCTGTGGGAGGCTACATGACAGGGAACAACCCTAGTTGTCCAACTAGATTTAACTAGACTTACGGGTCTCTTGGCAAAGACCAAGAGGTAGAGACCATACCTTTCGTATATATTCAACATCATTCAAAGTTCCTTCCTAAATCCTCCCTCCAACATTCAACACAATCTCTCGTGGGGAGAAGACTAATGTAAAATTATCGTTTTAAAGTGAGCGGCTTGCTGTATCTATTTTTTTGGTAAGTTCTTTGGTGACTAGAAGCTTATTGATTGCATATTCTAATGTTTTTGTCTTCCCTTTTTTTCAGGCGTAGGAAAACTGAGGACCAGAAGATAGAGGATCTGAGGGAGGGAGAGAGAGGAAGTACTCATTGTTACGATGTGCTGGCTTCAAAACGAGGAGCGTTAGGCAACACGTGGGTCATTTTAAAAATACTATAAAGAAACAATAATAATGAAAAATCTGAGTTATCCGATTTTCTAAATTACGATCATTAGGATGTTTATCAAATGAATCACCACTTTAAAAATCACCTTAAAATCATGGCTCCATAGCCATAGGTGAGAGACCTTGATTGACGATCATTCATCTCAGGGATCAATTTCGTCCTCTCTCTCCCAACTCCCCTCCACGATATTTATTTCCATTAATTAATTACATATTAGGGTACTTACGATACCCGCCCCTTAGCCGCGAAGAGACGATTTTACTTAGACCCTTCAACCTAAGTTTTATTCATTGTTAATTCACGTAACGACCTACTTTCGAGTAATTCTCTCGATTTAAGACCCCTAGTTGGGTTAGCCCCAGCCTTTACAAGCGCTCACTCCCCAATTAGGTTTTCTTTTGCTTTCCAGTAAGGTTTCCAGGTGTTGTTTCTATGGCTCATCATCCAGTGAGCCTGGCTCCTAATCACATGGAATTCCTGAACACTTAAGCATTTCTTATCTTATTCAGTTTTTAGGGTTGCTTACAATGGGTCCCCCCCTAGAAACACATTCTGAGGGGGAGGCCCCGAATTACCTACCCACGATCAGCTGTAATGCTTCCTCAAATCAATCCATACATACTATGCACACCAATCAATAGCAACAAATATGCGAATAAGCGAGAACATAGACGTACCGAGATAGTATCTCCCTCAGAGCTGAAAGTATTAGGGTACGGGAAATCATTCGGCCTAAGCCTCCCACATAGCAATCAACAAGATGATTTCTCCACAATACCTTTAACTGTTGCAATTTCTACTTGTTTTACTTCCTCAGCCGCTTTGACTTGTCTATTAAGATCACAGGTAACTCACTCACATATACAGTAAGCAGTTTTCAAATAGATCAAAAAGAAAGGGCTAAGCAAGCCAAGCCTTCCACGTTTTCACCGATCACGGAGGTGAAGCGATCACTTAGGCTCTAACTTACTTTGAATATGCTCTCGTCGATACTTCGACCAGACTGTATAGACAGAAGCTAGATCCGCATGCAATGCCAACTCATAGGCCATGTCACATACACTCTGTAGGATCTCGTAAGGTTCAACATACCTCAGACTCAATTCCCCCTTTCTACCAAACCTGAGCACCCCATCAATGGGTGATATCTTTAGATAGACCTTGTCGCCAACATCAAACACTAAGGGTAGTTTATAGTTATTTGTATATGACTTGTGCCGACTGTAAGCAGTAGTCAACCTTTCCCTAATCACTCTGACCTTCTCTAAGGCCTCATGAATGATCTCTGGACCCAAAATGGATGACTCTCAAACCTCGAACCACCCAACTGAAGATCTACACCTCCTATCATATACAATAACTCTATCAAAGGCAAATGGTAATCCCAACTAACCATAAAGTCAATCACACACGCTCTCAACATGTCCTCCAATGTCTGAATGGCTGCCTCTTACCTGCACATCATCCTGAGGAGAAAGGTTTTTGTACCTATGTACTTACCTCGTAGCCCGCTTTTGTAGAAACCGATCCTAAATGTTGAAGTGAACTAAGCCTATCTACTGACAGTGTATAGACAGAGCAATCCCCATGCAGTCTCACAATCTCATCGATGTATATTCTCGCATACTCTCGGCTCTCAACTATACTTCAGATGGGATAATGGGATCTTATCCTTCTGGTGTCCCAATCCCCATTGGAGTCAGGTTGGCTTCTTCTCCTCGGAAGACCAACCAAAAAGTCCACTATCTATTGGAATCCCACTTCCAGTCAGAACTCAATAGGAGCTAAGACCGCATGGCCTATCAATATGTTCCTTCCTCAACCTACTGACATTTGAATCACTTTTCCCACATATTCGTAAAGGTTCCCTTCTCATACACCAATCCCACCAATCAAATCCTTTTTAGATCATATAGATCTGGTGGGGCTTTGATGTATGGTATGTCTGGACACCTTGGGCTTCTGCAACAGGATACTGGGTCCTAAATAATTTTCGATCAGGTACACACACCTGGCTCTGAGCCTAGTATCTCTATCACCTCTCCTCCAAGCGAAATACTCATCTCCTATTTGTCCACACTGATCCCAGCCCATCAACACAGGATAGAGATGCTGTACCGTGCAGAACTTCAACTACTGGATGATTTAGGAACTAGGATGACTGAACACCCCTACTAGTAGATCACCAATCGCGACACCTAGTCGTCCAGTCTGTGTACATCTTTCTCTATCTCCCTTTTTTCAGCCGTAACCAAAGAGTGTAACTTCCCATCCTCATCATTCTCAAAGCATCGGCTACAATAGTATCTACTGGATGGTAGTGAACACCATGTCATAATCCTTCAACACTCTGAACTTCCTAAAGACTAGATTCACTCCTCTATGTTACACGTACTACATACTCTTGTGGTCTTTGAACACATCCATATGCACTCTATACAAGTAGTGCCTCCATTGCTTCAGTGCAAACACCACATCTTTTAACTCAAGGTCATGAGTGGGATAATTTTTGTCATGAACATTGAGATGTCTTGACACATAGGCTATCACCTTACCACCTATCATAAGAAAACAACCCAAACAAAACCTACATACATCACAATAAACAGTGCAATTGTCACGACACTTAGGCAAAGTAAGCATCGTGGCTGAAGTGAGTCTGTCCTTGAGCTCCTGGAAACTCTTCTCACAAGTCTCCGTCCATTAAAATTTGGACTTCTTCGTAGTCAGAGATGTAAAATGGGCAGCAATGGAAGAAAATCCCTCGACGAACCTGCGGTAGTCACAAGCCAACCCAAGAAGCTACGGATATCTGCGGGAGTAAGAGGTTTTGTCCAGTTCTTAACAGCCTCCGTCTTCCTGGGGTCCACCTCTACACCATGATCGGACAAAACATGACCAAGGAAGGTCACTAATCTAAGCCAAAATTCAGACTTGCTGAATTTGGCGTACAACTGGTGTTGTCTATGTACCTGCATGGTAAGTCTCAAATTTGTTCATGGTCTTCCTTGGTCCTAGAGTAGATGAGAATGTTATCAATGAATACTATTACAAAAGAGTCAAGGTATTCACGGAAGACTGTATTCATGAGATCCATAAATGCAGCAAGTGCATTCATGAGACCAAATGACATAACCAAGAACTCATAAAGACCATAACGGGTATGAAAAGTTGTCTTTGTATATCTCCATCACTAACCCTAAGATGATGATTCCATGAACGTAGATAAATCTTAGAGAAGAAACTAGACCCTTGGAGTTGATCGAATAAATTATCTATTATGGGAAGTGGATAATTATTCTTTATAGTGATTTTTTTGAGCTGCCAATAATATATACACTTCATAACTGTTCCATCCTACTTTCTCACAAACAACACTGGAGCGCCCTAAGAGGATATGTCGGCTGAATGAAACCCATATATGTGACATACTTTGACTGCAGCTTAAACTTTTTCACTTCAGCTGGAGTCATTTTGTAGGGAGGAATTGAAATTTGTTTAGAATCGGGTTCTAAGTCGATACCAAAGTCAATCTCTCGATGAGGAGGAAATCAAGGCAAGTCATCAGGAAATACATCTAGGAACTCATTCACAATAAGCACTTAGTCTATGGAAGGAATGTCATGATCAAAATCATTAACACTCACAATATGAAATAATAACCCTTGGACATCATTTTATTGGCCTTAAGGTTCGAAATAAAGGGATTAGGAAGACTTGAGTTGTACCCCTCCCAAACTAGTTCCTCTTCATTAGGAAAATGAAATCTCACAACTCAAATACGACAACAAAAATAAGCATAAAAAATGTGAAGCCATTCCATGCAAAGGATAACATTAAAATAATCCATGGGTAACTCAACCAATTCTGCACACGTAGTCTTACCACTTAAAACTATTGGGCAATCCTTGTACACTTTATCAGTTCTTATATTTTCTCCCAAAGGTGTACTAACCACTATATGATCATGAAGAGCTTCAGGTAATATTTTTAAAGTGAGAGCAATCAAAGGAGTTACAAAGGAAAGCATAGACCCTTAATCAAGTAAAGCATAAACAGAAGTTGAGAATCCTTGCAGCATACCTATGACCATATCAGCGGACTTCTCCTACTCCTTCCTGCCCTTTAGTGCATAGAACTTGTTCCTTATAAGAGGCTCGGCTACTGCTGCACCCTGTGGATTAGGCCTAGGAAGAGAATTACCTCCACCCTGACTTCTTTTATGGGGGCAGTCTCTAACCATATGGCCACTATTACCGCAACCGAAATAGGCATTAGTGCCCTATCTGCACTCTCCAATGTGAGCACGACAATACTTAGCACAGTCCTTTTTGGGATGCTGCATCTCACCTCCATTTCCCTTCTTGGACTCAGATCTTCCTCCTATAGGTGTTTCACTCTTCTTTGAATTAGAATTCCCATAACTGTGCTGCCCCTTCCAACTACTGGCCTGCTCATAGATGCAAAAATTATTTCTATGGCCTCAATGACTGGGACCTGCCTGATCTTGACGCTTCGGCCTCCTAGCATCACGAATGCCCTTCTTTTTTCGGCTATTCTCTACTTGGTGGATAGTAAACATCAACTTGGAGAGGTCCATGTTATCATTGAGCATCGCATACCGACACTCCTCCTCCAGATCTCTGTTGATTCCAGGGATGTAGCATACCTACATAATTTAACAAACTTCAGTACTCATCTCATCCTTGTTTTATGATACTAAGGAAAATACTATACCTGGATAATTTGAAAAACTTCACAGAATACTCCTTGACTGTCATTGATCCCTACTTAAGGTTAATAAACTCCTCAACCTTCTCCTCCCTGGGAAAGAATTTCTCCAGGAAGTTTGTCTTAAACAGCTCCCAAGTGACCGGAACTATGCTGAAAGCTCGGCTATCCTGCCACATATTGCACTAATCCTATGCAATACCCTTTAGGTGATAGGAATCCAGCTCTTCTTTCTTAGTGTATGTGCCCCTCGAAGCCACCAAAATCTTATGCACCTCATCCACAAGCTCCTGGGGTCCTCTAAAGTCTTAGATCCTTTGAAAATCGGATGAATCATCCTACTGAAGTCTCTCTGCCTTTAAGCCATGCTAGGCACTGGTGGGTTCTCCCTCTCAACATTCTGCCGATTGACCTCGGCAGTCATGGCCTTGGCCTGCATAGTGATTTCATGTTCCATATGGTCTAGATATACCCGCACCTCTGAATCAGTCAACCCAGTTGGGTTAACTGGCAGAACTACTCCTTCAGCTAGAGCCTGTGGTGGAACATGATTGTTCCAGAAGCTTCTCCTCTTATCCTCTGACAAATGTTCCTCCTAGTATTCATTCTCTTAAAACAATAAGGATTCATGTTAGACACACTAATAACATAAAGAAATTGAAAATTTTGAAAGGCACGATAAGATCAAAAAAAGGATAATTTTCCTATGCACCATGCAATCTCTAATTAAGGATAGTGGTGCACTTCACTATCTTGACTTAGAAACTGCTCAATGTTGTTGATGTGAACTTATAACATCGAAATATAACCTAGGGCTCTAATATCCACTTTGTCATGACCAGAATCTAGACCTCATATGAGACTGGCGTTGTTCACCTCTCAAAGATCGCAGACAAGCATACATATGTCATCATTACTTTCATCTAGGTTAATTTTAGTGGAAGTTTGAACTTTTCGTTGCTTAATATTCTTTCTAATCATTTCAAATATGATCATAATTTATTCACCATCAACCATCTAATATTAAGATCATTAAATGAAAGAAATAGTTTATTATAGAAAGAACTAAATAGTTTACAAAATGGCACTAATACAGAGTCTGAAATTATATGGGAAAGAAGAGATAGTGGAACATACTCCACAAATTCAATCCTAAGACTAAGCTAGAATATAAATGGGTGCACCACTAGCCTAGATTAGAGACTGCATGATGCGAAGTAAAATTTCCCTTCATCTAATATTATTGTGTCTTCTCTAATGTCGGATTTCTTGGTCTTAAGAGTTATCTAGAACCAACTCTTGAAGTTTCTAAAATATGAATACAAGGAGAAAAGCAGGACATGAGATTGGAGGAGCGGCTACTGGGGTAATTCAAGTTTCTCCCTAGGCTCCATCTGCTGGAACAGAGATGCTTTTTAACTCAGTTAGGATTACAGATGGAGAATTAAGGACAACATTGGTACAGAAGGCCAAATCTAGAACTTTACAACCTAGGAATTGATAGCGCTCCAAACATACTTCTACAAATAAAAAAAAAAGTGAAAAGAAAAAAAAAAAAAAATGGTCGGGGCAACTAATACCTCACTAATGAGGTGGGATCGTCCACGAGGAAAACATTTTTAGACTTAAGCTTCAATCTATTATTACTTACTTTTATTCATTAAACGTATTTCCTTTGGAAACAAAAATGATAAAAAGGGGGGTTTTCTATTTCTAATACCTGAAAGTAACGACGAAATTTAAAGAGACACTAACATCTTCAAATGTTGGAGTTTAATTAATTAATAGAAAAGTAGACTAGAGTTTTTACTGTTCCCTACAGGGTTCATACCATGAGCATTCTAACTATACCTATCTTTCCTAGTATCTTGCATGCCAAGGTGTAAATTATATATGTCTAAATCTTGTCGCTACATCTAGAAAATTTCACTCCCTCAACCTTGTCCCAGCTACTGTGTTTGCTAAACTAACCCTTACATTTATTACTCATATTAAGCATCGTATTCTATATTTGAACTAATTATTACTCGAACGAAATCACACAAGTCAGCCTATTAGATAGTATACCTAAAATCTATGTTGTAATTCTTTTTCCTATTGGTCACGCCTTGGTTTGACAATAGCTTTACGCAAGCTCGAGTGTTGGTCATCCGTTAAAGGACTTCTACGTCGAAAGATTATTAATACATGCAACCACTATTTTTAGAATTGTTAGTTTAGTTAGGATTTACCTCATTATTCACCTATGGTTCCCCACCCGTGTTATGGAGTTTAGCTACCCATAGTCATATCACCATTTCAATATGTTAAATATACGAATTCCATTCACTTACTTAAAGCGAAAGAATAGAATCCAAACCTTCCCTTGGTTATCATCAAAGTAACCACAATCATTACAAGAGCCAAATCTATTCAAGAGTCCTCACAAAGAGTCCTAATATATAATCCACGTCTAACCTCAAAAATTAGTTTTTCAAACTATTATAAAAAATAAAAACCTATACATAAGGACTCTATTTCTGAAAATCGGTCAAAATGCGGCTGGTCCCGACGGAACTTTGAAGACGGATTATTGTGGTCAAGACGGACCCGTCATGACCCGTCGTCCCATATACTTGTGCAATTTCTTCTCTGCTCTATTCATATACCCTCGACAGAGGTACCACACAGATCGCGCAGGAACAACTGTCCTTCAGGTCGCTGTTCCAAAACACGTAAACTTTTGGAAATTTGGGTAACTTACTTGGGACTACTATCAGCTAATCTTCATATGAACCAGCAATACGGACGTCATTGAGTAACGACGGTCCCGTCACACCACCCTCACACCTCCGTAACCCTCCACCTTTTGTTTGAGTTCCCCCTTCTTCCTTCAGCATTGCACTACTATTCCCCCACCTACGAACCGTCACGGGCACGGACGAACCGACCAATCTCAGTATGTGTTACTTTTGTCCTGTTTCTGATCTTTTCTTTTCCTGTATTTCTCGCTCAAAACCTCTGCTTCATCTTTTAGAAAATTTTCCTGCATATAATAGAACTACACTAAAAAGAGTACAAAAAGGCTTGTGACCCCTAAACTTAAGGACTAGCATTAAAAATACCGTGAAACCACTGTTTATCAAACACCCTCACTTAAATTCGTTGTTTTTTTGTCCTCACAAGCGAAAGCACTTATGACTCAATACAAATCAATTGTACAATAGTATCGAGGTTTTAATCCTTAATGTAATCATTTGGCTATCCATACCAGATCAATCCACATATTTATGCTGTTATCACTATGAGGCTTGAATTCTGTGGAATCAGCCATGATACAGACTCACCATGCCAACACCTACCCTCTTAATTCTCACCGAGGTGCGAATATTTCCGGTATTTGGGCCAATAGTGATCCTTCTTTAAAACAAAATCCTCATTTTCACACCCTAATTTCAGTTTGAGATAAGGCTTACTTTTCCAACACTGCGGCCACTCTCAGAACAAATTCACCCTCATTCATACATATTGCCCAATAAGCTTGCCCTTATTTTCATCTACTACTTTACGTTCTCTATACAATCTTAGGATCACGATAAAGGACTTTCTTGCTCGTACTTCTCAATGAGGTCAGGTAAGGTAATTTAGGTATACTTAGTGACCTTTTGGTCCTCTTGACATATCGGCTAAACATCACCACTTTCATAATTGTTTTTATCTGGCCCAGTTTCTCAATGCTTTCCCCTTGCTATTTTCCCTTCTTTCTCCATTTGTGGTAAGTTGCTCCTTCTGTATTCTTTCTTGTATTCCTGTAATTTTTCTTCTTTTTTTTAATATTATTTTTTTTTCTTTAAACTGATTCTTGAGTAACTTTACTTTTGTTTTTTCTCTCTCTTTGTTCTTTCAACCCTACTTTCCAGAGCATTCCTCATAATAGCCACCCTCAACTCATGGATTTGCCATGAGTCAAAGTACACAATACCCAAAGTAGGGTCAGGTCCATAAAAAGAGTTGTTTACTACATTGGCCACCCTCAACTTATGCTTTTGGCATAAGCAAAGGTGCACATGTCCAAGGATGGACCAGAGCCAACACATTATTCTCAGAAAAAATCAGTTGGGGTGAAAAATAAAGGTCTATTTTAAGCTCAAATCATTTGGATCAAAGAAGGATCAATTTCATTTGATTTTCTTTTATTTAGGCTAAAAATTGTCTATATTGAGCAAGGGCCTATGATCCTTTTCTAATTGTCTATTACAACTTTCTTTTAGCAGGACTAACCAGGAAACTTCTAGCTCAGTACAAATAGCGGACTATTCAAATCTTCCTCACTCACTTGAAATCTCATTACTCTACCAGATTATCAGACACCTAGTTTGAATTTTAGACTTAGGGTCATACAGTGGTGTAACTCTATGTCATACTTAGAGCCACACATTTATCAATACTATGCCTTTATGCATCATTTTCATTTTATCAGGATATAATTCTAGCCATCATGCTTCAGAATTATACTATCTACACAAGATATAAAAATGTCGGTTCAACTAGAAAAAAATAATCAGTCTCTTGGGAAAGAAGAACACAGGCAAGAAAATCGCAAAAGAGGATAGTGAATTGGGCTACTGAGACTTCACCCTAGCACTTACTTCCCATTTACCCCACCCCCAACAAAAAGACCTTCAATTGTCCCCAATGCATTAAAAAATTGGAACACAGGAGTGGTAGGTGAGGCAAACCTAGGGCGCAAAGCGCCGACGATCAGCAAGATGGTGGGTCCAGTTCCCCGAAACCCCCTACAGGAGTGGTAGGTGAGGAAACCCTCTATAGTGTCCTCAGCATCAACAGCACTATCAGCAGTGCCTCCCGCTATCTGCACATTTCTAGAGCTAGACGCCCCAGTAGCTAACTCTACAGCTCTCATTTGACGCGCCTCCTTATCAGCAAGCGAGGCTCTCCTTGCAGCCTCCATATCACGGCGATCCTTCTTCCGTGCTCGAGCTTCATCCTCCTCTCGACCCCTACGCCTCTTGGCATGCTCTCGAGGGGGAGGTGGTGGAATCTCTGAAGTGGTGAATAGGGCCCCCATCATTGTGTCTTCAGCAGGCTCTGCAGAATGGGCCTCAAACTCAGGCCCCCTAGCCTCTAAGATCATATCAATGTCTGCGCAAAGAGTGTCTAACGCAGCCTAAAGGGTCGACACATCCACCTGAGGGGCTGGATGGGCAAGCACCCGCAACTCAAAAACGTCAAAGCACCGATGAACCTCAGCAATCTTACGCTCTGTGTGCTGGACAATTATCAGCTCCAAGCGCTTTTCTACCTCAACAATAGACCTCTGCATCCTAGGTTGGATGTGATGCAGAAGTGTTGCAATTTGTGCCTCTAATTTCTGGACCCTAGAAAGAGGGACCAGAGCGTGGAAAGGGGTTGAGCGAGAGAAACTAGGGACAGTGCTACTACCCAGGATAGACTCAACCGGGGTAGTGTCAGTGGAAGCCGCCTACGTAGCCGTGCGAGCCTGTGCTACCGTATCAGCCAGATTGTCACCAAGTGGAGGCAACTCTTAACGGGGCCCTCTACGTGGATCCAACTCATTGGCCTCATCCATGATGAGGCCGATATTAACAGTGCCCATCGGGGTCTTGAGCTGATAAACATGCCATATAGGCACACCTGCAGACCTGCGTAGAGAAAATATCATACACGGGAAGGGTAAGTAGTTTTGACCTTAAAAGCCCTCTCGTGCATGACCGCCTATAGAAGCCAAGCAAAATCCACCTCAAACCCAGCTATCATCGCCGCCATCAGTACTGCATGATCCCAAGTGACTATATTATCAGCGGCTGTGGGGGAAATGGATTGGCGGAAAATCAACCACAAAAACTTCGCTGTGAAGGTAATGTTAGCCTTCTTGATGGCTCCCTTCGGCTCGGTCACACAGTCAGCACCCTCTTCATCAACGGACAAGTGCAGGTCCATCCACCTCTTGGTGGTCTCTCTCAGCGATGGCTCACGCAGGAATTGGCCATCTTTGACAATCTGCCACCGGTAGTCAAACTCGGCGGTGAGAGGGGTCCGGTTGGCATCAACATTCTCGTTGTATAGATACCGGTGGATGGAAGGCAGGGAGATATCAACTTGAATGCGACGTACTCAGACCTGCTCCTAAAGGGACTTTTTGGCGGGGATAGCCCGCCTATCAATCTGTGATCTGAGAGTAGCCACGTAAGATGCGTACAAATCTCTGACCAACTATTCACTAAAACGCCCAACGAACGCGCTGTCCAATCCAGTCAATGTCCGGTGAAGAGATTGTGGATCTCTGGCATAATCGAGAGACTTCCCGTAAGGACCCGCCGGTCCAAAGTAAGTGTCTGTGTCATGACTCCTTTGTCATTCAGAAACTTTGCATCAGAATAGATTTGATATTGCCCGTCGACACATCACAGGTTGGGTTGGTCGGTAACCGGGGTGACAGAACGAGTCGGTGAAACGGGTGTGGATCCGAACTGTCAGCCTCATTAGACGAGGAAGACTGTGCAACGGTGGCGGGTGCAGGGACGTCAGCAGATCCGGAGGCTTCCTCTGACCACGAAACTCCTAAGGAGCGAGAAACACCTTCTTCTACCAAAGGGGTACGCACCTCCGCATCAGTAAACCCATCTGGGTTAACTGGCATCGCCACTCATGGAGTTGGAGCCTTGCGTGGAACTTCGTTTCCCTCAATAGTTATCCTACTCTTCCCCGACCAATGTTCTCCTTGTGATAATTTTCTAAAAATAATAACAATTGATGTTAGATATGCTTACAACACCAAGAAATCAGACATTTAGGAAAGATAGATAAGATTAGAAGGAGGGAAATTTCCCATGCATCATGCAGTCTCTTATTCATGAAAGTGGTGCACTTAACTACAATAACTTAGAAACTACCCGATGTTGTTGATTTGAACATTTTATCCTTAGAATTGAACCTAATTCTCTGATATCACGTTTGTCACTAATTGGGTCTACACCTTAGCCAAAATCGGCGTCGTTGACATCTTAGAGGTTGCAAACAAGCCTACCTACGTCTTCATTACATCGTATAGGTTAATTTTGGCGGAAAAAATTAAAACATTTGCTTAATTTGAAGTAAACATAGACTTCATAGTAAGACTTCTGATATATCACATCAGTTCAGAAGAACAGTCTAATAATAAGGTATTCAAGTGAAGGAAATAGTTCATAACTTCATTAATATAAAGTTGCCAAAATGCCACCAATAAAACTTTTGAAAATAAGTAATAAAGAAACACTAGTGAAACATCCTCCACCAGTTCATGGCTAAGTGTAAGCTAAATATAAGATATGAGCATCCTCGAATGAATGAGGGATAACAAAGTCCGAATGAATGCTCCACGTCCGGATAGCTTCAATGTAGTCTCGTAAGCTCTAGCATCCACCTACACTTGCATCCAAAAGTAAAGGATTGTAAGGAATTAGTATATACTTGTACTAAGTATGGGTGTATGCAAGTACAAACCAAGGACATGTATGATTAATAAGAACTCTATCCTAACGATATGAGTTATGGAAATCCAACTCAATTGGACTTTCCAAATCAAATTAGGAAACTCATGATATGAGAGTAACATGCATCATCATTCTTTATATATTTCACACAGCACATAACACCTTTCATTTAGCACATACATGTATCACATATATTTCTTTCATATGCTGTGAAACCTTAGAATCACATACCTAACATTAGGACTTCTTAAATGAGTGCTCAACATATGGGACCTCAACTAGGGATCCCTCTTTAGAAAACACAGAGTGTGCTTCATTCATTCATACGTACTTCATTTTTCATTAATTTATATACCTAGGATGTTTTTTAGGACTCTCATCAGGTTCACTGTGCAATGACCAACAATGACCTAGTGTCATTACTTGAGTCTAGTTCACCTCTTGATTATCCTATCAAAACACCATTGGTAACATTAATTTCATTGTGTGCTAATACATGAGGTTGGCCTCATTATTTATTTAGGAAATTTAATTTTAACCGACATAGATCATGTTAGCTTCATGAAGTCTAGTGTCTACCCCACACCGTAAAGAGGTGGAATCACTGGCCAAGGTGTAACCAAAACATGCTAGCGTATAGAAAAATTAACTCTGCTAGATCCGTATGTTGGCTGCATAGGTTCAAAGACTAGGAA
The DNA here is from genome assembly GCA_027704765.1 of Solanum habrochaites. Classification (NCBI taxonomy): domain Eukaryota; kingdom Viridiplantae; phylum Streptophyta; class Magnoliopsida; order Solanales; family Solanaceae; genus Solanum; species Solanum habrochaites. The sequence continues at coordinate 34,591,502 of JAKWJA010002500.1, read as the reverse complement.
ATATAATGAGACCCATACCCGCCGAAACGGACAGTCTCATCTCATGAGATTTACACAAACCTTTGCTTTCCTGAAAGAAGGAATCGCGACTCATAGCTAGCCTATCCGTGCTCAATATAAAGTACCATTACATTCATATCACACATCATAGAAGTTGGCTTCTATCATGAGGGTGTCATTGCTCATTAGATAATTTTTCATCTCATCATTAGTATTAAGTGCGCATTAATCTTAATACTTTCATTAGAATTTTTTTAGAGACTAGTCTCATTATTAATTTTACACTCTCATAGGTGAGTACAATTTCTTGTAACACTTATTAGGATCATTTGAGATTAATCTCATCATTCATATTAGCCTCCTATAATGTTGTCTCCACATTCATTAACTTGAGCATATTAGCACTTCATTATTTCTCACCCCCATGACATGAATGTTCATTTCTTCATATGTCAAACTTTGCCCTTTAGTGTGTTTCACACTCTTACTTAATCATCCTGGGGTCACATCATTTCATCACATACATCTTAGGTTAACTTATTTTTTAATAAACTAAGCTGGACTTCATATAAACCCATACGTAGAAGCCATGAGCTTCGTCATAATTCTTCTCTGAGGTGACTTAACAACCCAGGATTATTTTGTACAAGGGAAGCACATTATGCATCTTGTAAGATCCACGGTATCGATATTGATTCCTATAGGTGCATTCCATTTCATTACTTATTCACGTATAACTTTGAATCAGTCGAGCTTGGGCACGGAACCCGATTCAAATCATTGAGCAACACTTAGTATAAATATTCATTTTTTGATTAAAATTTAATCGCTTAGGAACTTAGTGTGGCCCAAAGCCTACACTTTTTTTATTTCTTTTATTTATTTTCTTTCCTTTTCTTTTCATGTGAGGCCGAGATGGGGTTGTCGATGCCCCCCACAACCCTCATTTTTTACTTTTCATTCAAACTAGTTATTCTCCTAATTTTCCCCACCTATACGAGAGTTGCGGTTCATCCCCAACACTGTCATTTTATTTGTTTTTTCCCTTTACATTCTTCCACTCGACCCCTTACTGCCATTTTGATCCCCCTACCTCATTTTTATTGTTGAATTTTTCAGAGCTCACCAATGTGAGTCTCAGGTTCAATCCCTGATTGCCTCCACATTTAAAAAAAATTGAAACCCCAAATCCTCAAAATGCTGCCGTTACGCCAAGCCAATTTCCGAGATTTAAGGTAAACTTTGTGTCAAGTTTCGTCCATTTTCGTCACCCTTGGAACGGGTAGATTTTTAATGGCAATTTCTTGGACATTGTGGTACATTAATTGTATGGCATTTTTCCAATATGTTATACAAAAACAATAGGGATTTAACATGGGTGCCATTTTCATTGCTCCAACCGTGATCTAAGAACCACACGACAACACCCCTTTAGGTACACTCACTGTATCACAAGTTATTGGAAAAACCATAATTAATAACACATAAATACCAAAGATACGATGCAGGACTAATCTCACATAGAAAAAAACATCCCCTCATTCTACCACAAAACATAACCAACCTACAAAAATCTGATGGGACATAGTGACGGGACCTTTGCAATGGTGAACCATCATTTTTTTCGGTTTAGATTTCGACTACAGTCCTAGGGGTCGTTGGTAAAGTACCGAAGAGGAAAAAACCCTACCGGGTTAATGTCGTTGCACACGTTAATTAAACTGATCCCTCACTCCAACTGCCCACCAATCAATCCTCACATCCGAAAATTTCAAGACAACCCGTCTAGACATGTTATTTTTCTTGGCCTTTTTTTTTTAAACTAGGTTTTGTTCTTTTGAGATTTATCGTTCATAGTTCTTCAAGAATTGAACTATTATTTTTTCTGTGTTCATTTAACTAAAAAAATTCGTGGAAATAAGTGGAAAATGGAGAATAATTTTAGGAGTCGAAAGTTTTTTAGGTGAATACTTAGTCCAAACTAGGACTTCCTTTATTAGTGAAACGTGGAAAATCTCAATTTTCTAAAGTGTTTAAATGAGGAATGACTAACCTGCCCTTACTTACATCAGATAATGAAATAGAATAATTATTTAATGATATTGCTTCGACCATGGATCCAAACTCCAATGAGTCCTTCTCGGCGAACGGGGTCAATCCTGGTTCGACCCAAACCCTAACCGTCCACTAAAATACATTAATTATCAATTAATTGAAATAATCCTTAGTTAATTATTATAATAACCCTAGACTAAAAAGACCATTTTAACCCCTCCCTCCAACACCAAGAATTACCCGCTTTCACAGTCTGTTTAATGACTTATCGGGTGACTCTTGATTCGGTCCCTACATGATGGACCCAACCTTGCCTACTTAGACTAACCACTAAGTTTGTTGCGTTTGCTTGGTGGATAGGGTGCTGAGGTCTGGTTGCCACGCGGCATCAAGTCTTGTGAAACGCGGTCTAAATCTAGGCATGTAGGTACATTTAGGAATCTAACTACTTCCCTTTCGCATCGTTCATTTTTTTTGGTTGTTACAATGGGTTCTCCTCCTTAAGAACGATTCAAGACCACCTCCAATGGGTTCCTGTGGACAACCCTCATTTTATTATCCGAATATCCAGGTGTCATCAATGAAGACAATAAAAAAAGAAAGTCTTTTAGGCATTTCACAACACGCTATTCATGAGATCCTACGCAACCGAACACGGGGCATTTGTGAGACTAGGACATTACCCAAACTCATAGTGACGCATATTCATAGTCTTAATGCCCGCCTTTGGTAGTCTCACCTCTCACCCGTATTTTGGTGATACCTCGATCTCAAGTCATTTTGATGAAAGGACTTTGCCCCCTTGGAGTTTATCAAAACACGCGTCAATCGATAGACGAGGGATTAACTTGTGTTCTTAAAGTAGTGACTTTTATTGAGTGGATGTAATTATGCAGCATCCTAAGGGACCAACTTCGTTCTTCCAAACGAAACCCGAGCAGCTCGCATGGGAAGAAATACTAGGTTCCTAATTGAAGACTTTGTCTGTACTCTTTGAGTTTAGCGTTCAACCTTCTTTCCATTCGGAATGGACCATCGATAAAAAGGAATTAATAGGCGGTTTTAGCCATAGAAAACTTCGATACAAAAAAAAAATCATTTCCCGTTTAGGAGGAATATCAGAAGATCTTAGGAAAGACCTCCAGAAAGTCCCTCCACTACGGGGACTGCCTCGAATTGGAGAATTTCGAAAGTCTAACTTGGACTCTACTACATGGTACAAACAGAACCTTTTATAGATCATTTTCCTGCTTTTAAACATAGATAATATGCCCTTTAGGAATCTAATTTCCCCCTTCGCTCCAGAGGACTGGCTCATTGGAAAGTTAAACTTTAGCAACCCTCGTTCTACCATCTACAGTGCAAAGCAAGCAATCGAAAATCCATACCCAAGATACATAAATCAAACATATCAGTTCTATCTAGTTAAACATCAGAAACTATATTGGCACCATTATGGGAAATGTTCTACATCATTACCCTTTTTGGCAACAACCTAACTCACCCGCCCGATGAAACGAATAAAGGTTTAGGTAAATATATCGGGCGGGCAGAATTCAAACTTTTTAGGCTACGCCAGGGGTAAAAATTATAAGGTATCATCCGGATAAGTAAGGCAAGATACATCAATAGATAAGACGGTTCCATCTCGGTGGCACCAACGATTTGGGAGAAATTCTCATACCTCAACCCCAGGCGTAAACGAATAGGAAGCGATTCTTTTCTTTTGAAGCCTCATTAAGAAACAATAACTTGAACGTGACCATTACCCCTTGTTCGTTGACACCTTCATATTACGGCAATCCCTACCTTGTTTCTGTTTCTACGCTGTACCACACCAAAAACAATTATTCTTCCACTTAAGAACGATAACCACTGTCTTTTTGCCACACTTGCCACAAGTTTGAGCTTTCTCGGATAGTGACTATATACCCTGTCCCCTTTTAAGCTTGGGTTAAAGAACCTATCATCCAGACTTCCTTCCGGAACATTGAGGGAGGTAATAATTAACACCCTCTTTCTTGAACGCGCTGTCTGTAGTTTAGCGCTACTCATAAAGAACAACTATCAAAAAGGAGTCTGCCCTCTTTTGCATGTTATCTTGGTTTTGTTTGTGGCTTTTGCCGCTTCCACTATTTGAGAATAAACATTAAGACGAAAATGGTCAGATGGTCATGAACTAATAGCGATTACACTTTTCTTGCAAAGGCATCTCACCACCACCTCACAAGAAGGTCAATTTCATGTCTACGGATCGGACACCAAAAGAAGGAGCATATTTTGACAATTAGTGAATTTTCAATGAGTATTCAAAAACTCATACATCTGCGAAGGTGATGACTTCCACTCACCACTTTGATTCCCTCTTTTCCTTAGGAAAGAACTTTATCAAGAAATCCTTCGTGAACCTTCCCACCAAGTCCCCTGGGCACCCCTTTATGAACTATTGTTCCCCCTGTTGACATAAGCCAAGTTTGGGACCCAATCTTTTGAGTTGGGTTACTGGGCTCACTCGGGACTTCTCACTAGACAGTAAGACAATTCGAAAGAATCTTATAGGATCTCATAAATAAACTCATACAGCTTCTTCAACATTAAACCCATAGAAAGTAGGAAGATTCATCCATTGTAGGCAGTCCTTATACGAAGGCCATACTAGAAAGCTTGTGTGAATTGCTCCTTGGTACTAAACCTCTCGTTAGATTGGCCGGCCATGTTGGCTGATACCTTGAGTAGTGTCGGCTGTGTCTTGGGTAGTGTATGGCCTTCAGGTATATTTGAGAATAAAGAACCCTATTTTCTATCCGTCAATGAGGAGCTTCACCGGATCTTGTTCATCATTCACATCTTTCTTAAGAGGAGGAACTTTGATCACCGACAAAGAGGAAAAAGGGTCTCTTGTGAAATTTCGTTCGCATTTTTCACGGATTTTCTCTTCCTATAATCACAAGAGTAGGATAATACAAAAGCATCATAGCCTTCTTCACAATTACAAATACTACTACATAGACATGGTTCATGCAAGAGACATAGACCAAAGATATTTTAACCTCAGCGTCCCTGATACCAAGTTTGTCACATTCCGGTAAAGCCTGCTATACCGTAATCCATGGGCGTCGTCGTCCTGCTTTCCTGATGAAGGACTAGGCCCTTCTTATTGACATCAATACATTCGGTAGATCAAATTTAGCGAGAATATTATACCTTTTTCAATACATCGTACAGGAATAGACCTCTACTTACACATAATTATATATATGTATGTAGTCTACTCATATATATATAAATATATATATATATATATATATATCGATATGTCATATAGCATTCTATATAGATTACTTACTTGTAGTCCTTCTTATTTTGCTGCTCAGTAAATATAATAAATAGTACATGAGATTAAAGTCTCTCATCTATCACCTATAACAAAAGTAAGAAATATTTGTGGGCATACTCCATACATCAATTCAATAAGACCACATATATGTCATACAAATTTTTAGTACTCAATTGAAAGGAAAGAAACATAAGAGTCATAAACTCATAAGGACTCCATTCGCTAGATAGTGGCATCGCCCTTGGAAAGTGAGGACCTTCCCTACTTCAACGACTATATTCATTAAGTCATAATCATGTACATCACACGACCAATAAAATCAAAACTAGTCAAGTCAACATACACATACTATAATTGAACATATAGTCAAGTAAATCTATAATCAAGTCATAATAGCAACAAACATGAATAAGAGTTCATTTCAACATAACAAAATTAAGATAATTACCCATGAAAAAACCCCTATCAACTACACAGTGCCATGACTAGCAGAATCCCCACTAACCTTCTCAATCATTAACCCAACAAGAATCAATGATATATCCCACTGCACATAATAACATAGCATTTAAAATACAGATCATCTTACCTAACCATCTCGGACGCACACCTATTCATAAAGTATATCGATCACATATATATACACAATGGCAAGTTCATCATATACATTTCATATCGCATATAACCGTTTCCCATACATAATAACGTCCTCCTAAAACTCACTTCAAGGCTAACTAGTGCAATGATAGGGATAGTCCCCTTTTGAAATGTCTTTACATGTCTTTATTAAATCATCATAACGTATTGTAGGTTTATGTTCGTAACCCTTGTCATAACATCATCATCATCATAGCTCAATAGAATTTCATTAAGTATTTTCCTTTAATTACCAATCTATAGGTAAGTTAGCAAATGACATTCTCATAATCAGATACAGTAACATTTGTTAATCATTCACCATTCCTTAAAATACTTACATCGTCGCCAGTTACCGGTCAAAATCATATTCAAGATATTTCAATTTAACCTCAACACTCGCTATCATCCTAATCCAAGCAGACTCAATGACAACGTCATGACTTAATCAAAACTAGGGGAACTTAATTTACAGAAAGTATAGGGATCATAACACATTTAGCCAAGTCTTCTTCATAGTTCCTCACAATGGCGTACAAGGCACCTTCAAATTCGCACCCAATTTGGGTAACATTACATAAGTCAATTACCAACATGATAACAAGGCTAGAATCATCACTACAATCACAATGCAGTACATCCTCTGAACTTAAGACATGACACTTAGGTCAATTAAAAATATATTTCATAATCTAGATCATCTTCTTAAGAACTAGCCTAAAAAACTACAGTTCACCCTCATTCATTTATTATTACTGTAACAACATAATTTAGTAGTAAATCAATAACCAAGTCAATTGAATTGATAAAATCTAATTCCTATCAACATTAAAATCTAGGTTTAAGGGGAAAAGTTCATCTTCAACATACTAGACAAAACCGTCAAGATATATCGTAAATAAGTTATAATACATTTTAATCTTTTCATAATATAAAAAAAAATCAGAAAAAAAATCAATTCATAAAATCAATTTCATATTGGATGAAAACCCACTTGAAAAGTAGGTTTTTGAAATCAATTTGATTGACCATTTGAGGAAAGAGGTCTCCAAGGTGAATTAGATCTCATACATTGTTAATTTATGAAGATATATGGATGAAATATACCCTTTTCATACCTTAAACCCTCCCCTAGAAATGTCTTCAACGGTATCTTCCAATAGAGAGAAAAAAGAGAGAAGGAAGAGAATTTTGTTTTGTTATTTGTGCTTATCTAATGGGATTGGGGTCTTTATATATGGGTCCAATTAAATTAATTAGGATTCCTTAATAACCTACCTAACGACCTAAAACCTTAATTATTTAATTATAACTAAGTGAAAACATGTAGAAAATTGGACCCCTCATATACAGGACCCCGATCGACGGTCTGTCTGTGAGACGACAGCAAAATGAACCTTCCGTCCTGTTGGTCCATTGTTATGGTCAGAGACAGGTCCAAAATCAGTCTTGGAAAAAATTCCTAAGTTTTCATCGACGAGGTAATCGACGGCCTCGTAGATTGTCACACGGATCGTCGACTGCAAGTCGTTGGTGACACTGCCTTGGGCAGTTCCATGATCCCAAATGCAAGGGTGCTCCTCAAGGGCCCTTGGTCGTTCCTTGGTGTCTCATACCCATACATTTCGACTATAAATCAACTTAAACACATGTTTGACACCCTTCCATAAAGTTTTCATTTTTCAACAATCTATTTTCCGCTTCTAAAAAGCTGTTGGAATGGCTAAAACACGAAGTCCATCGGTGAACTAGTTTCCATGCATCCAGGACGCAGGGATGTTCTTGGACCATTTTGTTTCTAGACTTATGAAATGGCTTATATACATTAAAGTGGACCTTAAACAATGTCTAGACCTTATGACATTTATGTTAGTCTCTAAAACACGTCTTGGATTTCAAAGTGTTACAAGGGTATTCCGTGATGTGACAGTTGTATTGAAGTATACCTTATATTAAAATTGATAGTGATAGTATGATGTTCCATTGAAATTTCTTGAACTATGTATTTTGAGTTGTTGTCTAAGATCTAAATTTATAAGGATGGTTATAACTTTCCAATGTTCTTTAATATGACTATGTAAATGGGCTAACCCCACTTGTATGAATTGTAATGAAAGGACAATAGTCCTGCAATTCTAATTGAGCTATGATGATGATGATTATACAAGGGATAGACCCTATAACCTAAACTATGTTTTTATAATAATTGAAAACTTAAAGACATTTGAAAAGGGACCTTATCTTAGCACCGAGAGAACTTGAGAAAGGGAGGTGTTGACTTCCCCTAGAGGAAGATTCACCATACAGTTCCACATGAGGTGTTGACTCCCCTATGAGGGATACTCACCCTTTGGATTCTCATGAGATGACTCCAAGTGTCAAATGGGCATGTAGAGAGTTCACACCTATCTCCTAGTTCCTTAACTATGTTGCCCGCATCAGAAGACTAGCTAGCGGAATCACCTAGAAAGCTACGTTTCTGTTTTTTTCTACTTTGTCTGGTAGAACACGTTCCTTCGGTGTAAGGTTTTACAAAAATAGATACCACATTTAGCTCGGTGGTCTATGTCTGTTAAATCAAGTGTTCCCTAAACAAAAATAAAGTAAGGAAGTACAACTAACTAAGGTGACTTAAGAGATTTGACTTAGCTTAGGTAGGTGTAAGTGACTCTACCTACGCCTTGCACTAGTTTGCCTTGAAGGAAGATTTAGAAGATTTTTCTTATATATATGTACATGATGATCTTTGCACATTGATGGTACTATATGATTATTGGTTTCACTTCTAAAAAAAAAAAAACATGTTGGTTTGGTCCCATTTTCTAAGTGTTGATGAATATACACTGCTTATGTATGTTATGTGAAGTTGGATGATTCTTGTTGGGTTACTTGATTGATTAAGGTTATGGGGCTTTGCTTGGTTATTGCACTAATTTACTTATTATGGGTCCATGGATAATTGTCTTGTTTTTGTAATGTTGTAATGAACTCTTATCCATGCTTGTTGCTATTATAACTTGATGATAGAGTTGCTTTGACAATGTGTTAAATTATGTGATATGTATGTTGGCATGACTAGACTTAGTATTGTCACTTTTTAGCATGATTTCATGATATGTGTGCATATGGTCTCATACTTAGTACAAGTGGTGTACTAACCACATTTTCTCCCTTTTTCCCAAATATTTTAGGCTCCAATTGTTGAAGGGCTTTTGAGATGACTTTGACAGAAGAATAGGAATTTTCGCTCATATAAGTTGGGCAGGTCCTCTCTTTCCAAGGGCAATGTCACTATAAAGCTTATGATGTTGTACTACTCTTAAAACTTCTATGTTTCTGTATGTTTCGTTCCTTTCAGTGGTAATATAGATTGTTGGAGCTATATGTGGCTTTATTACAGCTGATGTTGGGGCTAGCTACCCAAATTGTTTATACTCTGTTGAATGTTTTATGAGAGAGACAATCGTTTTTGAGAGCGACTTTAGATCTTGGTATATCATGTAAAATAAAGTTAGAAAACAATGTAATATTTCCAATACAAGGATCGTACTTGTTTCTCGATATAAACCATCTATTTGTATGTATAGGTCTATGTAAACCTCAAAGAAAAAGTAATAAAAAGTTTTAAATTTTTAGCATTTTTGAACTATGAATATAATTATGTAAGCTAATAGGCTAGTCTTAGTTCTCAAAGAGGACGCCGACGCCGAATACGCGTAAGGGGTGCCCCCCGGATATGACATTAATAACAAGTCAACTTTAATGTCTTGCTGGGAACATGCAGTGTTCTTTGTTCCATCTCCATCCCCCATATTTTCCTTATCATTTTTTTTTGGAGTTGTACAATTAGGGGGAGGTGATGAATGTTCTTTGTTTTGGTTTTGCATATTCTATAGATTTCCTTAAACAATCGTTTACCATATTGTTTTCACATGAGCACACTCTAATCAAAAGAAATATACATCAATCTCAACAACTAACTAGATTAACTAGAGCTTTTTTAATCTATACTTATCACTCATAAAAATAAAAAATAATTTTTCCATGTATAGTTTTACTAAAATGCTTGTTTTAGTAAGATTGACAATATTTTATAAAAATAAATATTATGATTCAAAGTACAAATGAAATGCAAAAGGCGGTACTAAAAATAATTTAGAGTTTTTAAAGAAATTTTCTTACTATGAAAAAGTACCTCCAAAGTTTATGCTTAACTTGAGCATTATAAAACAGGTGTTCCTAGAAGTCACCAAACAAAAATTAAAATCTTATAATGCATTTTGTGTCAATTTTAAGCTTAAAAGATTTACCCCAAAAAATTGCTTAGCATGAACAATATTAGCATATAAGCATACAAGGTAGAAGATTATCTTAGTAAGTTGGTGTGATTTTTTTTACTAATCTAACAAGAAAATGCAGACTCCATTGCGTACAACGGGAAAACAACATCAATGTACATCAACGAGTCTTGAGAATCAACTAGAACCTCAAGTAGCAACCCTTAAATAAATAGTACCTCCAAGCCTCAACCGATGTGAAAAATGAGATATCCTACGTCAATCTTTTCTGATTCGTTTTTTCATCATTTTACTCTCTGTTTTTCATTTTATTTCTCGATTTTTCTCTATGTTCTTTTAATCTTTCCTTCATTTTTCCCTCCTGTTTTCCAAAGTGTTTGCACCAAATTTAATGTGACAAAAAAAATAAATTACAAACACAAATAAAATAGCAAGAAAAATTATTTTATAAAATTCAGAATGTGAGTACAAATTTGTTGATCCATAAGTTCTTCACTCTGAAGATTTATTCATGATTTAAGAGGTATTGTTGGCGTACTTCTCAAACATGGATTCCATAATTGAAGGGTTGTTAGTCACATATTTCTCAAACTAGAATGATTTGAACTTGATCTTGGTAATTCAAGGACCTTTAGTGAAATATTTCTCTGATTAAGACGATTTGAATTTCATCTATTTATAAATATTTCATTAATTTGCAGAATATTTGAAATACTTATATCTTTATGAATATTCCATGAATTTATGGTTGAATTTCTTCGATGCGTTTTCAAGGCAATATTATACAATTTAAATAGGTATTGACTAGGGTTTAGGGCTGAGTGACCTTCAAGAATCCTTAATAAAATAATGAAACACACCTTGAAGAGTCTCAACTCGAATTGAACATGTTTTGTAGTTTCCCATAAAATTTCAATGTCTACATATGACCCTTGCTTCAAGGCTTGTCGTAGTGTAGACATGTTGAAAATCAAAGTCGAGTCTTGAAGTACCCATTCTTCAACTTTTGTGGGCGTGCCAATTTGTGAGAGAAGATATAAAGGCCAGATTTAATCCTAATGGGCGTGCCAATTTGTTTGCAACATAATTTATAGAGACATAAAAATAAAATGCAATCACAAATCCCTTGGTTCTTCAATTTTAACATTTATGATGATTCAAGGGTCGTTAGTGACATATTTTTCGACCTAGGATTATTTGGAATTGATTTTTGTCATCCGATGGTTGTTAGTTGTGTATATCACAAATTAGGATGATTTCGACTTGATCTTCATAGTTCGAGGATCGTTTTTGTTGCTTGGGTGCATATTTCTCAATTCCCTATAATTTGGGCTTGGATCTTGTATACAGTAATATACGCTTTGCGGAAGTTTCAATCTATCTTTTCAAAGTAAACAAGTGCCCTTTATATATACATGAACTAGGGTTTAGGATTGAGTAATCCTAGTTGATATCGAACACACCTTCTAGAGTCTCAACTTAAACTAAAGTCATCCTGTAGAGTCCTACAGAATTTCAATGTCTTCAAATACCCCTTGATTCAAAGTTTGTAGAAATGTAGACTTGATGAAACTGAAAGACAAGACTTTAAGTATTGATCATTATTCCACCTTGTGGCTTCATATTTGCAAAAATTAATTTATGGCAGAAGAGATGAAGGAAAAATTTGGGTTCCACTGGGTGTGTCAGATTGTTTTAAAAAAATATAGAGTGATGAAATAAATTATATCACAATTAAGATATAAAGAAACATGATTTTATTGATAAAAACATGTCAGTAAAAATATGTTCTTCCCTTGGTTCTACTTGATTTGAAGGCCGCTAATGACATATTTCTTAGTCTAATATGATTTAAATTTGATTTTTTTTATAAATAATCCATCAATTTGCGAGATGTTCAAAATTTTAGTATATCCTATTACTTACCTTATAACTGTCTTGATGTATCCTCCTGTTCAGGAGCGAATCTACATGTATGTGTTGGGAATAAAAAGACATAAGTTTTTAAAAAATGATGAATATTATTATGTTAGAGATCGTTTATTTTTAAGGTTCTTACGATCTTCACATTCTTGATAAGTAAAAAGGTTGAGTTGAAATAAATATTTGATTCTTTCTCTAGTATATACATACATATGCAACAATACATACATACAATGAAATATGAATATATTAAGTTTAACACTATTAGATGGATTATACAAATTTGACTTTTTAATGTGGAAAATTTTATTTTTCCGAAAAGTTTAGAATAGGCCTCTACATCAAAAAATAATAGAATGTGATTTTTTTGTTTCTCTCCATCCTAGATTAATTAACCAAAAGTAATTATGAAATCTACTAAACATGCACGTTTACTCCAATAGTTTTTATTAAAATCGAAAGATACCATCTTGAATTGTTTTTTTTTAAACCCAAATACATTGTGTTGGGAAATCCACCAGACAGCACAAAAATATATAGGGTAAAAGTAATGGAAATAAAATGGGAAAGACTGACGAAGATTTTACGTTGAAACCCTTCTGAATAAGGGGAAAAACCACCACGGAGCTAAGAGGAGCACTTATATTATTATAGGAATTTTCACACACTGTGTAGTCACAAATCCATACTCAAAGTGACTACTACACACTCAAAAGGAACAACCTCTTTTGGTTCCGTCTTACTAAAATAATCGCTCACACTCTAAAATTTTTTTCACATACTATGTTCTTGTATAGTCTATGAAATACCTCACTTGACTCAAAATGGGTTTTTTCTCTCTAACATGGCTTGTTCTAACAATGAGCAAGAATCGCTATTTATGCGAAGGAATAAAAACCATGCCTTATGTCACTAATGACATATTACTATAGCAAGTCAGAATGGTTGCAAAATCTTACTAATTTGCCAACTTACCAAATCTTTTCTTTTTAACTCCAAATTACTATTTCCTTTTTAGCAATTCTTGTACCATTGGAATAGCTAAGTTGTGAAAAACAATGGATGGATCAACAATCTCCCCTCCAGTCCCCTTTTTACTGGAAGAAGGTATCTTTCAACTTCTTTAGAGAGAGCTCATACCACAACGTTCTTTGCATAACTTTAACTGTCTTTTCCGCCATCATCCTGGTAAGCATATCTTGCAGGATTGTCAACTTGTGTGAACTTTTTGACGGAACTGATTCATTCTCCCTTTCGCGACGAACCAATGCATATTTACGTCAATGTGTGTTGTTCTTGCAATGGTACATGGAGTCTTGCTCAATTCTATTGCAAACTCTGCTGGCTACGTAAGCAAATACTTCCATCTGAAGTCAAACAAGCTCTTGAAGAAATCACTTTAACCATATAATCTCCTTGCCGGCGTTCAGTAGCCGCAATCTACTCAGCTTTCAGTTGTAATAGTGAACCACACACTTCTGCACTTTGAATGCCTGATATCGGTCCCCCTGAACAATAACAAAGTATCCAGTATGGATTTCCTGTTATTAAGGTCCCTGCCATAATCAGAATCTGTATAGCCTTTCATATTGGATTTGAAATCTCCACAATAAGCATTTATCTTAGCTTCCTCCTCTAAATACGTGATATCCACTTCACCATCTTCCCAAGCCTTTTTCTTTCTTTTTCTTTCTCGATTTTCGAGAAATCTAACTGACAACCCAACTGCTGAGCAATATCAGTCTAAGTCACACCATTGCATACATAGACTCTCCCGACGACGGAGGAATATGGAACTTTGGCCATGTCTCTTTTTCCTCCCTACTGTATGCCACAATTTCTTTGCTCAACTTCATATGACCAGCAGGGTAGAACTAATCCAGGCTTAGCATTCTTCATATTGAAAATGCTCCCGTACCTTTCAATGTACTCCCCTTCTGAGACATAATCTTCATTTTATCTTAAGAAAGACAGTATTCTCATGCCCCCAAAAGTTGCTTTGCTGATCCAAGTCTTTCCTAAAAAAGACTTACCAACCTTTCTTCAGCTCATCAATCTTGGAAGTATTCCTTGCCCACAATCAACATATCATCCACATACATAAAAGGATATAATACTCATTGTCCGAAATTTTTTGGTACAAATACGCATGAATATGAAGAAGTCCTTCCTTATAGCCTTGCTCACCCATATTGACATAATTCAAACAGTTTTGTACCACTTCTGGGAAGCTTGTTTTAGGCCATAGAGACGCTTTTTAGCTTGTCATACAAAATTTTCTGTAATTACCATCTGACTTTGAAGCCCTCAGGTTGTTCCTATAAATATCTTCTTCTCTAGGTCACCGGACGAAAGTTGTCTTCACATCCGCTTGCTTCTCTCTAAATTACTACTATGCATCAACCGAGACTGGCGAATCGAGGATATTTTCACCAATAAGGAAATTTTTTCCGTCAAAGTCAATACCTTTCCTTTGACCGAATCCCTTATAACAACCACTCTAGCTTAGTGTAACCTGGGTTCAGTTGTGTTCTTCACCTAACTTTGAACACTATTGAACACCCCCTTGTTTCTTCAAAACTCTCATGCCCTTGGGATTTACCAACTCACAAGTGTGGTTTCTCATGCAAAAGACCTTCATCTCGTCTTGCTGGCTTCATCCATTGATTCTTGTGCTCATCGTCCGTGCCTCGCTCATAAATTCATGTCTCCCCCGTCAGTGAGTTCACACATACAGTGATTTATACAAATGATCCTGGCGTCACCATGAGTTCAAACTTAACAACAGATTGCACACTTGTGTGAGACACTTATCGATGACGATACATCAAAACTTGAAGATTCTCCTTCTCCGCTTTTGTTAATATCTTCAATTGTTTGATGATTCTCCATGAAAATAAATCACGGATTCTCACAATTTTCTTTCAATTGGATCATTATCCTGTAATCAAATTTAATCTAGGCCATATCCAATGAAATGGCATTGCCTGTCCTGGGCAAAAAAACAAAAAAAACAATCTAACTTTGAACCGCGTCATCTTTCTGCACATGTACAAAGAGCCTTTGCAACCAAATTACTCTTCAATGGTCATAGGAAACGCCTTTCCCATAACCACACAATTTGGTACAGTCACTTTGAAGCAACAGCAGAAGATAGATAAGTAAACCTGTGCAGCAGTCAATAAAGAGTCCTCACCCAACATGACGTGGTCAACTTTGCTTGCAGACAGAAACATCTAACTCTTTCCCTTAAGTCCTGTTCATGCCTCTATCCAGCCAAACCATTAGCTAGGAGTTCTTGGAGGATCTTCTGGTGTTAAATACCTTGATGCTGACAGTCTTCCGTCAAATGGTCCACAATTTCAACACACCATCTATCAGTACGAATCCTTTTCACTTTCTTTCCAGTTTCCATCTTTCACTTTTCAACTGAGGCTGACACTACTTAAGACAACCTCACCTTGGTCGTTAGCCTTCAAGACATAGACCAAATCCAAAGTGGTGCTCCGAGCAATCACTCACTGAAAGTGCCAAAGTAAAGTGCACCCACCTAATGTCTTTTGTCTGTTATTGGACCACATAATCAAGTGCACTAACCAAGCACCTCTGTCTTCCTCGAGGAGGGTAGGACTTACAGGAAACTCTACTTTGGTACCAGCCAAGCATGCACATTTTTCCTAATTTAGCATTCGGAAATTTGACAATATGTCTTCAATTGTGGCTAGAATAATTAAGTCCTTCTTCGCTAATGTGCTAAACCAACCTCTTGTGCCGTCATGTTTGAAGAGGCTATCGCTCTCACGCATTTACCTATATTCACACAAAAACGGTTGTAGCGCCCAGTTGAATAGAGCTACGATGTTTGTTACCACAGCCCGACCGAAGGTGAACCCTTTAATGGGGCTTCCTTTTCCATCACCGTTGGTACTAACAATCCTTCATCATCTAAAACCACAACAAAATTAGTGCAGGACGAACATTATGATCATGCTTCACTTGTTCAACAACTAATTCGTTCAACTCATTTCCAAACAATTGTACCAATCCGCAACTCACCCTAAAACAGTCTCATTACCCATACCCAAGGTTCCAAAATCACCAGGAGTGTAGGAAGCGAAAAAAAATATCCTTCCTTGATTCACATGAATGCTTCAGCAAGCCATGCGTCCACAACCCAACTTGACCTCTCACAAGCAATATTTACATGTTTGCATCACGAAAGGTCACATACATATTCGGTGGTGACGGTGGCTGGCAATTTGCATCTTGCCATCGTTCTTTAGTTTCTCTCCTCTTTGTTTTTGTTCTCCCCTTCAACTTCCTGCAGAACTTCTTTGTGGGCCATTTAAATGCCACAATGATAGCACTCAATACCTTAAGTCGCCTTGGCTTTTGCTTCCTATTTTTGTTCTGTATGCGAAACCACGAGTTTTATGTCTTTCCCCTAGGGCCAGTTATCAAACATCCGACAAGAGGAACTCTTGATTTTTCCTTCTCATTCTTTGTTCAAAACACTACTCTTGGCGGAATCCATAGAGATCACACCATCCGGATCTAAATTTTGACAATGACATTCCTAAATGGTTTCCCCAAGAATCTGGTAGGAGAACCAAGTATAAGCCAAGCCGTTGATTTCTTTCATCACATTTGATGCCCATAAATATAAATTGGTTCATAATCCCCGAAAATTATTCGTGGCCTGTCCATCGAGAATCAATCATCAGACTTCAAACTCAACATCTGCTTTAATTAAGAAACATTTTGTTGTTTCAGTCTTTCGAGCGATACAAACTTTCAATAATGCTCCATTAGAGTTCGACATAAAAGCTTTTCCCTAGACAATATGGTTCAACACATTATCGTCGACCCATTGCCTAATGACTCCACAAACCTGTCTATGAAATAGATTCCACCTTTCTCTGTTTTTCAATTATCAGGCTTACATGTAAATACTTATTATAAATTCTTGACTAAAGCAGATCTTCCATTTTTTCCTCCCTTCCAAATGGATAATTAACAACCATTCAAGTAACCATTCGACTTGTTTTGCTTCAATTGTTTTTCTCAAAAAATTAGTTATCGCAAATCAAAGTTTTTTCTGATGTGTGTAAGGGGCAGACTGCTCTGCAACACGAGCAACTCAGATAAACCTTGAGTCTGATACCCAGTTTGTGGAAACGCGTACAAACACAAAATATATATGGTAAAAGTAATGGAAATAAAATGTGGAAAATACGACACCAAGAATGTTACGTGGAAACCCTTCTAATAGGAAAAACGACGGACTAGAGAGGAGCAATTGATATCTTATGTAAAAATTTGACACTGTGTATGTCACGATACAATACTCAAGTGACTACTCACACTCAAAGGAACAACACTCGTTTGGTTTCCCGTCTTACTGGAAAATATGCTCACCCTATTTTCTTCACAGACTATTTTCTTGTATATGGAATACCTCACTTCTGCTCTCAAAATGGTTTTTCTCTCTAACTTGGTGTGTTCTCCAAATAGCAAGAAAGCTCTATTTTATAGAACGAAAACCAACTTCTATGTCCTAATGACATATTTAATATAGCAAAGTCAAGAATGGTTGTCAAATCTTACTAATTTTGCCAACCTACCAAATCTTTTCTTGCACTCAATTACTATTTCTTACCAAT
This sequence comes from Solanum habrochaites, assembly GCA_027704765.1. Taxonomy (NCBI): domain Eukaryota; kingdom Viridiplantae; phylum Streptophyta; class Magnoliopsida; order Solanales; family Solanaceae; genus Solanum; species Solanum habrochaites. Next base: position 34,573,590 of record JAKWJA010002500.1, on the reverse strand, counting down.
TGCTTGTACAATTTAATAGCTAAAGTTGAAAAAAAATGGGATGGATTCAACAAAATGAACCGATCCGCTTATCTTAATTGGCTTATGTGATACCTACGATTTCTAAATCCTAGATCAGTCTCCACTCCTACGTGTTTTTCTAGAAAAATAAAAATGCAACTCAAGGTAATGTGATTGTTGTTGTTTTCTTTTTTTTTTTCACAAAAAATTAACACGTGAGGGGTTGTGAGAGATCAATTTTAGTTTTAGACTTTTCCTCTTATTTTTTTCAGTTTTTTATAAATTTATATATACAATGTAATATAATAATATTAGCTAAATATTGGGGATTAACCAAAATATGAGAAAACATAATCGGTAGACTAAAATAAATTTTTACAATTTTTTTCTTTCAAAATTGATAGATTATTTATTAGAATCTAACCTTAAAGAATAATATTTTTTTAAAAAGTTTTTTAAAGTAACTAGAAAGCCTATTCATTAAATGTGACTATATCATTTTAGTTTTTAAATATTTTTCAAATTATAATTTTAATAAAAACCTAAATCGGTAATTTATACCCAAAAAACTATTTAGACATCAAAATGGTGTAAAGCCTTTAGTCCAATAGATACTATGCCAAATGCTATTTTTTTCTTATAAAACCAAACTTGTCTCCATTGTTTCATTCATTCACTGTCGGTGTAAACCTCTCCAGTTAGGAAACTCTTCACTGAATAAAATCTTTCTTTGTATAATTCAGTTTGCATCCTTAAAGGATGTCTCGCTCAAAAAATTCTTCATTCTATGTCAGAGGATTCGTTTGTGGTTTACACCTTGAGAGAGAGTTCTCAATTGTGATCCAAGCTGAGCATAAATCAAGACATTTCCCAATATATTCATAGACCTAAATATGATAGGAAAATTAATAAGGGATATATAGATGATGATAGAGATCACATAAATAGAGGAATGTCTTACGGGTATAACTATTGTTGAATAAAATGCAAAAAATGATATCTTTAGAATATAATAGAATAAACACTAATAGCTTAATTGAATAAGTATACTTCAAATTTATCAAACTGCTTCTCGAATTGCTCAAGATATTTCTTTTCAGCCATGGAACAAAACAAGATCTTTTTCCAAGTTTTCCCCCCCCCTCCCCCCCCCCCCCCCCCTTCCCCCTTCGCCTATTCTAATTTTCCCCGATTCCTCGCCCGATGCTAATTAACCTGAACAATATATAGTGATTCTATTATCACTCTATTGCTAACCCCGAGAGAGTCTATACTCCAAGAGTCAACCCACTCATTAATCCCTGGAAGGAAGGATTAAGAAATAACAACATAAATATTTAATTAGTTTGTATTTATTTCCTGGCTAAAGAAATTTTCCCCAGATAGAGAAGGAATGTTGAGAAAAAAAATTGATGTACAAGTGAGATTGTCCAAAAAACAATTAAAATCTAACGTGTATGAGTTAAAGAGAAAAAAAATGTTTTTGTGTTTCCTGGCTAAAGAAATACATAGGTACATATGATCAAAGAAGCCCAAACAAACCAAAAATACCAAGCAATATAAGCCAAACAATATGAAGTAAAAGAAGGACTTGGCCTGAAACGGGTGCAGACCCTCCATTCCCGACCTCACAAAAACCCAGTTTTGCAACACGTACACCAGCACAACGTGCATCAGCGCAACCACACCAATAGGTTTTACCATCAACGCCACATACAGGATCAGGACGAAAGCATTTAACTGGACATGAACAATGCTCACCGTCTATAATTAAAGCACATATTTCTTGATTATCATGTTCAGAAGGCAATCGTAATGGATTCATTAATTCCTCTCCACCAACAAATGAAATGAGCACTGACAAAAGGAGCACATGAAATGGGGATATTACAAATAATTTTGGCCATCTCGCCTTATTCCCCATTTCACTTGCTCCACAAAATTCTCTCTCTCTCTAAATATATATATATATATTGCAATCCCTCTTAAAGGATTGCGATAAAGGCATTTACTTTATCTAGTCTCTTACTACAATTTTAATTTCTTGTTATCTCATTCTCTATTTTTAAGCACATATCAACGCAATGAACACGGTATTCATTATTTTCCATACGTTTGTTTTCAATAAGGAACATTCATTAATAATATAGTATTATTTTATGGGTTTAAATTTATTAATTAAGACATTTTATTTCTTATAATTTTACAATTTATTTTCATCCCACTCCTTATAATTACATCAGCTTAATTGCCCCTTATGAATTTTACAATCCCGTAGTATTGACCCTTCAAAAAATTATGTGGCAAATAGAGTGATGACATATCTCTTAGGCGTATTGGAGAGAAGAAACATTGCAAGTTTAGCTTTCAAGTCAACGTAACTAATCTAATGAGACATTTTTTCTAATTCTATTACTCTTTGTTTTTAATAATTTATATTCTATAGAAGTCATACTTGTTTTATCTTTCACGGGGGTGGCCTGGGCACTTTATCAATTTTTGTTTTTTGTCTCTAAGCTTTGAATGGCACCTCCGTAGCACGGTGTGTTTTGGTGGCCATAGACCAGGAACTAACAGCTGTGAGATCTGGGGGGGGGGGATGGTGGGGAGTTGCCGGTTCCCGTGAGGGGTCCTGAGACGGGCAAGGGGAAGGGGAGGAAGTGTTGGTACCGCGACAGGGGCGCCGTCGGGAGGAATTGAGTTTAGACTCAGATCCGGTCCCGGATACCGTACCTCTGCGCTCTGCCTTCAAAGGGTGACTGTAAAGGAGAGATTCGTAGGTCTATGAGCGAGACGGAAGGTGAGAACGGATTATTTGAGGACTGGAGCCTTCAAGAATGCGGAATGGAAATAGGGGGTCGGAGAGGATTGTATGGAGGTGCGAGGTGGGGGAGGTTCGGTGTAGTGTGGAGCGTTTGGGTGCGGGTTGCTTTGAGGAGCGGACCCATTGTAGAGTGGGGTTTAAGTACGGGGGGTGTAAAAAAGGATGATTGATTGTGGGATTGTTATTTTCTACAGGTGATGAGGGAGATCTGTTGGAAACCGTACTTTGGGAATGATGGCTGAGGAGGTGTGATGAGAGTTATTTGCGGAAAAGGTGTTTGATGATCTAGTAGTAGGGGGGGTATTGTGGGGTTGGGTGGGTCGTAAAGTGGGAGGTTTGGGAGGGAATAAAAGGTAGCGAAAGTTAGGAGTTGGGGCTGCAAAGCGGTTAGAATATGAAAGTGTACGAAAAAGTAGTGCAACAGAGGTGAGAGCGCTCTGGAGGTATTTGGCTTTATCGGGCGGGGATGGGATAAGTCGGGGACGCGGGGAGGGGTAACCTTATTTGGGGGGCACTGGCGAGTGTGGAGAAGACGAGATTAGGTTTAAGAGTTAGCGGAAGAATTGGGGGTATGGGGGAAATAACTTCACGGATATTTTGGAAGATAGGGAGAGAAAGGAGTTGACGGTGAAAGTATTGATAGGGGGTGGATGGTGGGTATTTACGTCGTGGTAGAGGAAGAGTGCCAAAATAAATAGGAAGGACAATGAGGGATGTTGTTTCCGGATGGGTGTGAGTCGTGGTTAAGGAGTATGTTTGGCGGCTCGTCATCGATGCGCGCCATCGCAGGGGTGAGGAGGGTGGGGGGTCGGAGGGGAAGATCGAACAAGCAACCCAGTGGAGGATCGAGTCGTAGGTAAATGATATGGTAAAGAGAAGTGATTAAGCGGAGGGGGAAAAGTGAGTGGCAAGTCCCATAAGCTGGTAAGAACCATTTCGTGTGCGAACGAAATTATAATGAGGCTGATGGAGTCTACCGAACTAGGTTATTGTGGAGTAGGCAAGGGGGTGGAGGGATGAAGCCAGTGAAAGAAAAACGGGTTGGTGGTAGGGGGAAAGTGGATGCGAGACTTAGGATGGTAGAGGTCGGCAAAGGGGAGAGAGCAAAAATTAAGCCAAGGTTCGGGTAAGAGAGTAGAGAGGGCGATAGAGGGACCCCGGATAATATGAAACGGTCTGGCGGGATGGGCCGGAGTGTGGATTATAAATGGGAACGGTTGTACATAATTGAAGATGGGGTTTAGGTGGGACGTGGAGGGAGTGGTCGTGAATACTTGCGCATGGCAAGGAACACCGGCCGGGTGTGTGCTCGAAAATCCTGCTGAACAACAACGTGACTGGTGGGTCTGAATGAGTATCTCGAAATAGGGGGGGGTATCATCTCCATTTTACTAAATCCCGACACATTTTTGTATATTTCTCCCCCCTTTTCACACCACCTTTACCTAAGTTATATAATTTGGACAGTAAATTTGAAACACAACTTTTTGTTTTTTATTTGTACCAAAAATTAATTTAAATAGTACCTTATATATGGGCCAAACATTTTGTTCCAACACTTGAAGAATGCTAAGCAAACTACCATGTGTACAGCTGAAAACAAGTGTAATCCAATATCTACACTTCCTTCCTCTTCCTCTTTACGCATATGCAGATTCTTGAATCCAAAATCAACGCTTTCTCCCTCACAACTTTCTTTCTTTCAAGTAATTTGTTTTATTTTCTCCTATTTTTTCTTTTTCTTTTTGTGTCTCGCTTTCAATTTCTTTTTTACAAGTTTCAAATTTTGGTTTGATTGATGCTTCTTTGAATTTCATGAATGATTTAAGTTTTGGAGATTGAAATGTGTTCTATCGTTTTTCTCTTAGTCCTCCATTACTAGTGGCCTTTCGATTCTTTTTTTATAACTCATTTTGTTTATGCATTCACTACTTTATGTCAATTGAGGTATTAATTAATGAGAATAGAGACATGCTTTGTGAATAAAAATCTCTAAGCGCTACATCGAGCCTCCATTGTTTCAAAGTAATTATTTCCCTTTCTTCTTTTTTTCATGCCAAAGTCATTTTGATTAAGTCCATTCATTTCATGGTTGTAGCATACATAGGTGGTTAGGCAGAACATTCAGTGAGCAATTTTTTTTTCTTTTGACATGCAACTTGCACGTGTTACTTGGTGACCGTGTGGAATATGTTCTTACACTCCTCAATTATGGTTATATTTTTCAAATTTCAAGCTATAAAAACTTATACAACTCTATAGTCCTTTGTTATTTTAGAAGTTACTTTTCGATTGCTCGAGTAGACAAGTCTAGCAAGAATGTTAACGATTTTTATTCATGTGATAAGATGACTTATTCTACAAATATGTTTTCTGTATACACTATTATATCTTTTTCTTGATCCATTTTTATATTCATGAGTTATTGTTACTTGATTTTGCATGTTTTAATTTTCATTGATTGTAGTTTTTCTTTATTTGTGTTCAATATCTTTATTCAAATGCTTGGTACGTCTTGTTGATTTGATAATTGCATAGTGGACTTCATGACAGATTTTATTGAACATGCTTATTGATTTATGTTGTCTTGGTGAAGAAAGGGCATATTGATTCTTTAATGTCATGATGATTCTCATGAAAAATGTAGTAGGTAGTTTCTCCTTCTATTGTATGAAATAGTGAGCTTTGTGCTTGTTGGGTTATGGATATGATTCTATTACCCTATGATGCATTAGGATGTTGTGAGAATGGAGTGGATGTTCCCTCTTATGTGTTTTGCGTTATTATGATTATATATTGAAGTGGAATTGAAGTTTTCCGCCTATGTGTTGTGGCTTGTGTTGATGTTGCATGTTTTTGGGCTGCTAGTATTGAGTCATTGACTCCTTAAAAGTATTTATACTGTCATTCGAGGATGAATGTTTCTCAAGTGGGATATTGTAACACCTCAAAAATCTAATGACCTAACTTAGAGCCCTACACATTTTCTAACAAAATAAACAAGTGTTTATGTAGTGTTTCTAAACCTAATCTAATGTAACTAACTTAGTTTGAAAGTGTTAGTTCCTGGACATCAAGAAACAACCATGACGTCCACACGCTAGTAAAATGGAACAAGTGTGTTCATAACTCTTGTAAGCGGTTTTGAAGTGTGGTATGACGTCTCTAGTTGTAAAATTGTTTAAATATGTAAAATTATATGTTTAGGGTCGAGACGTCTAGGTACAACTCCTCAAGAACAACCCTATGGTTCCTTGAGGAGGATCCAACCCTTGGCCCAAAAAGCTGCCAAATGACAGCATGATATACAAAGGTCAATAATGGGCGGTCACTCAACCTATGCTCTATAGGTTAGCCTCGTGGGATGAGACCTAGTCTCCCCCACCAAGGCCTCCCCATTCCCCCTCTCTTAATTAAACAACACCTATGTAGTACGGGATATAACACCACCTACGCTCCCATGGTGGTGGCTATAAGTTCCACCTGGTTTTGATTTTTTACATTTTATTTTAGGGGTCCCATTTTTAGATGGTTAATTTATTAGGGGTCAGTATCGGTAGTTAGCTAGTTAATTAACTTTCTAAACGTAAATATAAGACCCTAACCTAAAGATTTAACCTTCACAATTTACTCTCAAAACTCTCTTAACTAAGGACTCCATTAAAGAAGAAGACCAAGATTTCACGTAGGACTCCAATACCAAGACTTTTTCAATTTTTCTCAAGGATTTCTCAAGGTATGGATGATTTCCACCTTTGGCAATCTTTCCCTAAGACTTCCTCTCAAAACATAATTTTAATGTTCCCTAACATCTAGGTTTTCAATCCATTCATGGGTCTTCTATCTAAAGTTAATTTCATTCATATAAACTGATTATTTATGACTAGATACGAATATTTATGGATGAATTTCTGTAGTTTTTATTGTTTTTAAAGAATTCTTGACAAGACCCATAATTTTCCCTTCTTTCTCAATTCTAAACTGTAGCTTGTGTTGGATAATGATCGAAGGATATGATTATAGTATAGTATGTTATGATGTAGTCCATTATCATATGATGATATTGTCCTATATGATGCATGACATTCAATGAAATAGGGTTGAATCTTGACGGAGGCGTAGAAGGTTATGGTAAAGTCCTCCAATGTGATGGGTTTTTTTTATGTTGAATTGCTAACCCACTTATTATGGAGGTTCTTAGTTAATTATTTATTTTGAAGTTGAATTATGATTTACTCTTCCGTATACCCTAATTATGATCAAGAATGATATCCTATGAAAGTGAATGTTGTGAGATGATTATAGTAGTTTTGTTATGTTGATTAGAAGGCAATTTTCATGAACACTACATGACTATGATATAAATGATATGTTCTCACATGATGTTGGTACTAAGATTAAAGGTTATTCTCATCTTTGCACATTGAGTTAAGTGATATATGAGTAGTTAAGTCCCTAAGGTATTGATTATGAATTAATTCTTAAGTAAAGACTAAATCTTACTTTTAAATGGGGATTTTGTCCCTTATAACGGTAAACTGAAAAGTGTGGAGGCTTTGCTACCTCTATAAAACTGCCAACAAGCCTCGCATATGAGTTCCTTTTACTACTAGAAAGTACAGGTTTTCCAATATATAGTCTGTCGTCGCAAAGGATTGAGATGAAAACACCTAAATATGCTGATAATAAAGTAAGGGTTGCATAGTTACAACAAATCTCTTTATTCAACCCATAAACTATATGTCAACCCAGCACACATGACAATTAGCTAGTGGATCCACCTAGATGCTATAACGTATGTATTCTCTACCTTAGCAAGTAGGAAACTTTATTTTTGGTGTGGGAGGTAGACACCAGATTTCATGTAGCTCACATGGACAATGTCTGTTATGGTAAAATATCCGTAAGGCTAAACGAAATAATTTAATATGAGAGCACTGATTCAAACAAGGCTTCTTGAAGTATTCTACTTAGTGTATGTGAAGGTTTAAGTTTTTACCTATGCATTGCACAAGTGGTTCTTAAGAGGAGTTCTTGTGTGATTTCTTTATGTATGGAAACTTATGAACGATGGTAAGGTTGGTTTCACTTAGTATAATGGTTAATGATGTATGTCACTATACTTATGACTCGTTGATGGTATGACACTTCATATGTACATTGCACAAATGATCTTGAAAGAGGGTTATGAGTGGTATCTTTGTAATGTAAAGTTAAATGAAATCAAACATGTCAGATGTGAATTATGGGATTGTATAATAACAGTTATGATAATTCAATATATCTTTATCTTATTATTTGGATTGGGTTGGTTGTATACTCCCTGCATATGTATTATGGGTTCTAACTTTCAATAGCATGTTTTCAACAAAAAGTCCCTTTTATGCATGTTTCAATTCATTTTAATTGAATGTCTTACATACTTAGTATATGTGGTTAATACTAACCCATATTTCTTTTAAGTTTTTTCTAAGTGTAGGATCCTACAATTAGATTCTCGTTTGAAGGAAGGAAGGTTTAGATAGTATTGATCGAGACTTTGGTATGTTCTCAAGATCCGAGGACACTATGATACCAATATGTTTCTTTTACTTTAATATACTACTCATGTAATTTTTTCGATGACACTATTGTATTGTAATGTATATGTTCCCTATTTGAGACTCGATGTTGTAGTAGATGGTTTTGTGATATGACATTTAGATATTCTATTTTATAATATGATAGACTTTTACATTCATTGTTAAAAATTTATTAAGTTCTGCATTATTGAATGTCTTTATGCAATGATGATTATGATAAGGGCTAGTATAAGTGTAACACCTCTAAGTTGACTTAAGAGGAAATAGATCCTAATGCTTGTGTCTTTATTATTTGAAGTCCTAAAATGAGTTAAAATGAGGTTAGGACGGCGTGGTTAAAGTTTCTTGAACTTTGGATGTCAAATGTCCAAGAACGTCCATGAAGTTCAAAAGGTTTGCATTGAACCGACCTTGTGTTTCTTAGTGTGTGAGTTTTACGTGTTTGATTTTGATGACATATATGTGAGAGGTCCTAAACTTGTATATTAAAATTTTTGGGTTGGAAACGTCAAGGCAGAAGTCTCAAAGGACCAACCAAGGGTCCTTGAGAAAGGACCCATCTTTTGGGCCAAATTGTCTCGACTACCCTAACATATGGAGGGCATCGACGCCCAGTAGGTGGACTGACGTCCCGTTGGTGGGAGGCGTAGGTTAGTACTTAGCCTAGGGAGTTTAAGCTCCCAAAGACCAGTCTTTGATCCCATCGATAGACAGCCAGGATGATCCGTTTGTGGACCTGTGCCCCATCGATGGACAGGCGTGGATTGGGTCTTCGCCTGCACGCAACTCACTATAAAGTAAAGGGGTGATTTGGAAAATTCACCTCATGTCCAAATAAATGTGAATGCAGATTCCTAGGGATATTTTGGGTATTATAAGCAGTTTTATATGTCTTAAACACCTAGAAGAATCGATTATTCCAAATCAAACCCCAAATTCTCTAAGAAACTCTCTAAAACTCCATTGCAGTCAAAACTCAAGATAGAGCTTGGATTGATGATTGGTTGGTGATTCCTCATTAATTTTTCATCAAATTCGTGGACTAGCATCAATTGAGGGATAAAAACTTTGTACTTGAATCTCTTTTATTCAAGGAGCAAAACTTCAAAGTGATTTAGTCTTTCAAAGATGAACTTATCCAATTTTGATATCTATCCATGGGTTCTTGCATAAAATGTTTTGAATTATTATAAATTGATTTAATTGATGTTAATTTGATGATTTTAACCTAATTATTTTCACATCTGGGGAGCACCCCTGGAAGTAACATAACCTCTCGGAGGTCTTATGAAAGTCCATAGTTATCATTCATAGCATTGTCATAGGTAAAATTAGTGAAAAATTTAAAACTTTTTCGTAGCACATCATATGCTAGAAACTTCACTTCATATATGTAAAATACCATAAGTACATATTTAGACTCTACTTTATTTTTGCCATCCTAGACTCAACATGATATGATTACTTTAGGGACACGATTGATATACTGTGGTTTCACGGTATTTTTAAAATGTTTTTTTCTTAGTTTAGGTTGTGTGTCCAAGCCTTTTGTGTAATTGTTTTTATGTAAGTTTGCCTTTATTTACAGAAATCTGTCTAAGATGAAATGCGAAGTTTTTGAGCATGAAATGCAGAAAGTTACCACAAACGGGCTTGTGATGGGTCTCTCGTGCTTGTGACAATCCTTAGTTGTCATCTTATTGAAGGCTGCTGAAGGAAGAGGGGATGTCCTGACGAAGTTTTGGGTTAAGAAGTTCATGATGGACCGTCGTAGGCCATGTACGGTCCTCCTCCTTCTGGTTCGTCGTGATGATCCAAGAAGTAGTCCCAGTACCACCCAAATTCCAAGATTTTTCAAGGTTGGAACTGGAGATCCTCGCGGCCGCGTGCTTGGACGGTTCCGTCATATAACCTTGCCGTCGAGGGTAATGAAGAGATCAACAGAAAAATTTGCAAAGTATGGGACGACGGAGTCCATGACGGCCCGTCATAACAACAACGTCCCGTCGCGAGGTTTGTCTACCCAGCCGTGTTTTGACAGATTTCCAGCAATGAGAGTCCTTCTTTTATTAGGTTTTTTTTATATATATATATAAGTAGTTGTAAAAACCTCGTTTTTGGGGTAAGACTCTCATATATTTAGACTCTCATATAGTTAGACTCTTGGTTATTAGACACTTTTATGTTAGATTCTTTGTGAAGAGATGATGTTGATTATCACACTTTGGATTGTTACCTTTTCCTTGATTTTGATGGCTGGTGATTTAATTATCGATTAATCAAAGTAAATTTCTGGGTTTTTTATTCCTGTTTCTCTGAAGTAAAATGCATGAATTCTTATATTATATCTTGAATATAGTGCTTAGACTATGGGTAACTAACTTCATAACTAGGGTTGTGGATCAATTGGTGAATAATAGTATAAATCTAACTTAAAAAAAATAAACAATCTGAATAGTGTCTGCATGTATCGATAAGTTCTTTACATTCTTTCTGCTTAGAATTCTTTTAACGAGGCCAACGTTAAGAACTAACTCGCCTTAATGCTACTTGCCATACTAATGAGGTAGATAAGATGAAAGAATTATCAACAATAAATTTAGTATATACTTCGAATAGGCTCTTATTTATTTGGTACGAGGTAATAGCTTAGTCAGATAGTGATAAATGCTTATATGAGGGAAAGGTAACTGTAGTATCGCACAACACTTAGGCCGGACCAAGGTGGCCGGATGAAATTTTTTAGATGTTCGAACCAGGCTTTAGAAATCATACTTATGACTTTTGCATCAAGATTACTATTAATAATTGTTAACGTTGGAATTGATCAAGTTAGGAACCAGTGGGGGAACACTTAAACTCAGTTACTTTTATTCATTGATTAATCTCCAACCTTTTGAAATCTTTTAGTTGTGCCTCTTTGATTTAGCTTTATTATTTTCAGTCCTTTAAGAAATAACCCCCCCCCCTTTATTGTTCTTTGTTTTCTATGGAAATAATTACTAAATAACAGTAATAATAGATTGAACTTAAGTATGAACAATTTTCCTCGTGGAACGGTCCTTTAGAAATAGAGAACTTCATTAGTTGGGTTTTTACTTGATACGACCTCTTTACTTCTTATTTGAGAAGTAAGTTTGAGCGTATCAAAGTCTGTCAAAACATAATACATAAGTAAAATAATAAAACACTTTACAGTTAACCATAAATTGACATAGGACATCCTTGAATCTGAAGGATTCCTTTTGCTTGAGATTCGGAAACACATACAAGCTCCTCAATCATAGAAACATCCTTTTAAGCATCCATAACCTACACTTTGTGTAAAATGTAGAGAAGAATGAAGTTAGTACAAGAATGCACTAAGCATGACAACCATACAAAAACATGCATTTAAAAAGGGACATTTTCTTGAAATCATACTTCATGCCTTCTTGAGAAAATCATCATAAAACCCTTATACAATAAGCATAATATCATTTGCTTACTTCATATAAGAATATTTAATGGTCATCAATCATTAAAAATCACACATTGCATTTATGTAATTTTTGAGCCACATTATCGTAAGTTATTTTCCTCTTTACAATGACTATCTCGTTTTACATGGAATCATTTCCTTCCTAATTCCGTATTCCACCAAGTAACCCTCTAGTGATACTTGGTGGAATGCAACACGTTAAGTCAATAAGGAAGTCATAGATACAATCTACATAAGCCACAACATATCATCATAAAAAAATTAGCACACCACAGGATTCCTTCAAGTACAGACCATAAAGACATCACAATGAACTCTATACACTTTGCACATATAGTAATATCACTTCACATCGAACCTTATAAGAACTTCTCACAATCCCAATCTAAATCTACTAGTTCAATATAAATGTGAAGCCCCGTAATCACACACATACTTAGTAAACCTATCATGAAATTACAAGCCTTAACATCCAATTTATACATCAACATAGTAAATGAAGACAACTTCATTTATTTCAACAAGACCTTCATTATGTATTTATTAAGACCAACATAGTTCATATAAGAACAAGACAACATCACATAGATCCATTAGAACTCATACCATGCATTTCATCACAACAAGTATACAATTACTACAAAGTCATGCATAAGTAACATATACATAGATACAAGCCTTAGAAGACCTCCCTAGGAGTTACCTCATGAGTTACTTGTGCAATTCATAGATTAAGTCCCATACCCCCACCTACACTAAGCAACTACTCTTAAGTTGTCCTAGTTAGGGTCCTTGATTTACTTCCATTGTCACTTTTACTTTAGGGAAATTATAGACTTAATAAAAACTAAAATTAGAATTTGGTGTTGTAGAACTTTACAATTATGGAAGGTGTTCTTACCTAGCAAAGGTATAACATTAACACATTCTAGCATACTAGTGAAATCACTTGCTAGGTCATATGTGGAAAACATAGTTTATGGAACTAAGAGATATACATAACCCTCTACATTCTCATTAGCATTGGAGCATCATCTCATGAGAAACCATGGGTGAATATTCCTCAAGGAAAGTCAACACCTCATGTGGAAACATAGGTGAATGTTCCTCCAAGGGAAGTCAACCTTATGAGAACCCAATGGTGAAAGCATCCTCCAAAGGAAGCCAATACCTCTCATTGTCAAATTCACTCGGTGCTAAGCTATTTTACCTTTTTATTTAAAAGACTTTATTAACATTACTTATAAAATGTAGGCTTTAGGAGAGTTAACTCCTCATATGCTTAGCTCATAAGTCATAGATGAAAGTTAATCAACATAAATAATGTGAGAAACCCTTTCACATGGATATATCATATGTAAGAACCTATCTAGTTTTGTTTATGCTTGAGCACGACCCCTTTATTGACTAGATTATCATACATGTGTGTGTGTATACTTGTATGTGAGAAAATGTTCCACGTATCAAATAAATGTCACACATGTTCATATATCAATACATAGTCTATAGGTATAACTATAAGATCAATCCTTTCATATAAACACATCATGACACTATGCACATTCATACTTCATCATATAAAATACTTAAAATCATAACATATAAGTAATATTCATAACATGTGCATACAATCCTATGCATGTACTTAAAAGACCAACCTAGGAAATATCCTATCAAGGTACACATGTGCAATGCACAGACAAGGTTGCATACACTTGCCCATACAAGTACACCTATCAAGCCATCCTAGTGAATGATACATCACATAACATCATAGAACAGATAGCATATCACTAGACTCATTCATTCAAGACTTACAACATATTTATAGTAAGCTCTAGTCATTATGCACAACATATTTATAGTAAGCTCTAGTCATTATGCACCTATATTAACTTTACTTCACATATAACATTATTTCACCTCATCATAGGCAGCACATATACAAGGTTAACATGACAATTTACATGTTCATAACATAAGTCATACAACCTAGATCATAGCTAGAATAGTAAACTAGGCATAGGCTTCACATAGGTGATCATCACCAACACACATTTATAGTATAATTGACTTCAAGTCCATGTTCACATCAAATATATATTGGCAATAAAATAAACACCGCAAACATAAGTGGACCATACCACACAATGTCATACAAGACTGCATCAACAATACTATAGAGAAATAGAGAAATAGAATGGTAGCGCAATTCTTACCAATTATTTAGACTTTGGTCATTATTGACCATGAGTACTCTTTCATCAACAATTAAAGTATGAGGAAGTATATAAATTATAATAATCATGTATGAATTCATGCATAAGCTACTACAAGGCCATGCTACAAACTAGTACAACACATCATTAACATACTAGAAGGTAGAACCATATAGACCATTAACCAATTTTACTTGCATGGATCATGAATAATATTTCATCAATAGTATGAATCAAGGGAAGTAGAAAAAATATACACTTAACATAAAGAAATCATTCTTAAATCCCTACAAGATGAAGATACCAACATAGGAACTAAACTATCAACTTAATAGAAAGTAGAAGAAATAGGAAATGCTACAAAATACGTAAAGCCTTGATCATAAATCATATATTATCAATAATTTGCATGTTAGTAATTATCTAAATAGATCATTAGTCAAAAGTAATCATGATTCATCTAACCTAAAATCTAGATCACTTCATATACATAGTATTATCAATCAATAGACTAAAAGAACCTATATCAATTCATGTCAATCCTTCTTTACAATGATCATATGATATTTATAATCACAATTCAACCATGATATTAACCTAAGTCAGTATCTACAATAATCATGACATAATCGAATTCCACATTCATACCTTATAAAGGCCATGTTACAGTTATCACAAAGAGGCATAGGCTAGTCATGTTCAAATCTTCATACATTGATCCAATTGGATCATTCATCAACAACTCATCATAAATATACATAAATAAAAGTATACATAAACAATTCAGTGTAATAGAAACACAAATCTACCAATAAAAAGCCACGATCACAGTGCCCATTAAAGGGACAAATAGAGTTTGGGAAAGGACATGGGTTCAAAATGCAATTCGATTAAATTTCACATTAAAATCAATACATTATCATCAATTAATCATGATTAAGCCTTTGAAAATGTTTTGATAAATAACCCATGGCTAGATTGGAAGATTGAAAGTTTGATCATGAAATCTCTTTTAAAACATTGAAGAGGACTCTCTAGATGAAAGATTAACTAGATATGAAGGATCACCATACCTTAATGTGTAATAGAAACTCTAAAAAAATATGAATAATTAATTAAAATCCAATATTAAAGTTGTTGTTGAGTGTCTCCTCCAATTGAGGTTCTCGAGAGAATTTTTTGGACGAAAAGTCTAATTTGAGTAGAAGGGATTGGGAATGGGTTGATCATGTTCTTTTATCACTTAAATACACCCAAAAATAACAAAATAAACCTGTTATGGTAAGTTTAGAACGTGGGGTGAATTTTCCATTCACCCCTTAAATAAAATAGTCGCTAGGCTGCAGTTGCAGGCCACCATCGACGCCCAGTAGGTCCATCGACGGGCCATCTGTGGCTTTAGTCGATTGGGTATTGGGATTTGACTTATACAGGATAAATGAACATCAACCAATTCACCACCAACGGGCCGTTTTTCAAAAAACAGGACATCTTTTGGTTAAGTCGATTGATACTGGCAAGGCAGTGTCTCAACAACATTTGGGTCCTTCTTGTGAACCCTTTTGCGGGGCCCTTAGGAAGTCGTACCCTGGTGTTTTCAATGTGAATATATAAATTAACATGTTTTAGAACATCAATTCTATTTTGACCCAAAATGAACACGTAAAAAAACTCAAAACAGGCAAGGCACACTAAAGACACACATGAACCTCTCAAGGGATAACTTTCGAATGTCTTAGACGTTCTTGGACGTTTGAACTCCAAACATCATGAAACTATATAAAATTATTATAAACGTCATTATTAAACATTTAAGAACCTCATAAGATCACGACACACATAAGCACCAAAAAACACATAAGACCCCTTCGGCGTCTAGTCGCCGAACGTCTTAGTCGTCCCATGATTTTTGACTTCCAAATGACTTCAAATCACCCAAACATACTTTGAAGCACTATATTAACATGTTAAAAAGATTATAGGCACAAGTGAGGCTCTATACACCCTAAATAATTTTGGGGTCTTACACCTTTCAAGGCCCCTCCATTGACTAGATTATCATACATGTGTGTGTGTATACCTGTATGTGAGCAAACCTTTCACATAACACATAGATGTAACACATGTTCATATAACAATGCATAAGGCTATAGGTATAACTATATGAGCAATCCTTTCATATAAACTCACCAAGACAATATGCGCGTTCATACTACATCATATCATATACTTTGCATCATAGAATATAATTAATATTTGTAACATGTTCATACAATGCTATGCATGCACATAAAAGACAAACCTAGGAACTATACTATAAAGGTACACATGTGCAATGCGTAAACAAGGTTACATACCCTTGCCCATACTAGTACACATATTAAACAATCCTATAGAATGATACATTACACAACATCATAGAATAAATAGCAAGCACAAGACTATTTTATTCAAGATTTACAAAATCTTTATAGTAAGATCTAGTCATTATGCACCTATATTAACATTACTTCACATATGTAATTATAGGACCTCATCACAGGCAGCACATATATATAAAGTTAAGATGACTGTTTACATGCTCATAACATTAGCCATACAACCTAGATTTTCACATAGGGTGATCATCACCAAAACACATTCATAGTATAATTTCTTTCAAGGCCATGTTCACATCACAAGTATATTTGCAATATTAAACACCGCCACAATAAGTTGACCATGCCAAACAATGCGATACAAGGCTTCATCAACTATCAATTCTATATTTATGTAGAGGGAAATAGTCAATCTTACCAATTTCTCATCTTTTGATTATCATTGATTAATAATACAATTTAGTCAATAAATACAATATAAGGCAGTATCTACAACTATATTTACACAAACGAAATACTACATTCATGTACAATACAGTCAAGGTTAGAGTGAATAAACTATATTCATCAAGCGTTAGGAAGTAGAGAAATATAGGTTACTCACCACTTTCCCTTGCATTGATCATCACTCATAGTTAATCAACAATATAAATGTAGTGCAGTAGCTAAAGAAATCATAATCTAAACGAAATCCTATTACAATTGACACTGAACTCTAGATCACTATAAGCATGCTACATATTGGGAATCCATGGATGAAAGAATAACATATGATAATATTATTCAAACTATCAAGCCTTAATCTAAAATTGATCCATTACATATTCTTACAATAAACATGCTAGAATCAAGATCACAAAATACTAAATTATTGACTAGCCTTATTCAAACCTTTATAACTTCATGTTCGTGGATAATTCATCAAAAATTCACAATCAATATACATACTTGGCAGTAGATATAAGCAAATTCAACGTGCTAGGATCATAATTCAATTAATACAACGTCTCAATCACAATGTCCATACATAGGCTAAAACAAGATTTGAAGGGGATATGAGTTCATCATGCAATTGGGTTGAAATCCACGTTATAATAATCATATAAAACTTAATCTATCACGATTAAGCCTTTGAAAACTCTTTAGAATAATTCATGGTTACATTAAAGAAGAAGAGATTTTTGATCATGAAACTTCTTTGATAATATTTAAAGGAACTCTCTAGATTGAAGATTAAATAGAGATAAAGGATAACCATACCAGAATGTATAAGAAAACCTCTAAAACATGATGAAGACCCATAGGATTCCAAGCTCCAAGTTGTTCTTGAGCTTCACCTTTAATGGAGGTTGTAAAGAGATCTAGGTTTGGGAGGGAAATCTAATTTTGTGTGAATTGAATTGTGAATGATATTTTAAACTTTTTGATCACTTAAATACACCAAAAAATAACCGAATAAACCATGTAGGGTAAGGTTAGCACGTGGTGTGAATTTGCCATTAACCCCATAACTACACACCGTGCATGGAAGTTTTACACAACCTGCATCGACGGACCCATCGACACCCAGTAGGTCCATTGACAGATCATATTACAGGCCGTTGTTAGGGTCTGTGTCACTTCCGCGAATAACCCCTAGATGTAACAATCCAAAGTAAAACCAAACATAAACATAACTTTCTAGGTGGATCCACTAGTTAATCTTCCTATGGGGGCAACATAGTTCAAGAACTAAGAAATAGGTACAATCCCTCTACATAGCACTTACCAATTGGGTCCTCCTCTCACGGGAATCCAATGGATAAGTATCCCTCATACGGGAGTCAAAACCTCATGTTGAACTATAGGGTGAATCTTCTTATATGGAAGTCATCACTTCCCATTGTCAAGTTCACTCGGTGCTAAGCTAAGTCCCTTTTGAAATGTTTTTATTGTCTTTATTAATCATCATCACTTAATGTATGTCATAGGGTCTAGCCCTTGTATAAAAATCATCATCCTCATAAATCAATAATAATTGTATGAGTATAATCCTTTCATTACAATTCATATAAGTGAAGTTAGCACATTTACATATCACTTCATAATAAGACACATTAGTAAATCATTCATCGTCCTTATAACATTTACATCTTAGGAAAAACCTCAAAAATCATAGTCAAGACATTTTAATTCCACAACATACCAACCCTATAAAACCTAATACAGGACATACTCCAATACAACATCATGACTTAATCATAATTTACCGTAATTGAGTAAAGAATAAGGATCACAAGATGTACCAAGTATCCTTCATAATTCATCATCAAGGTCTTAAAATCAACTCTTAATTCAACCCAATTATGGTATAATATAATCACTCATCAATAACCAACATTATTACAAAGTCAGTTGAATTATTATCTTACAATTCATCTCTAGTTCATAACTTAAGATAAGATACTTAGGTCAATTTACAATATACATCGTAATCTATATCAACTTCTAAAAAAATAGCATTATAGGACTATAATTCATCCTAATTTAATCAATATTGATACACCAACATCAAATAATAGTAATTCAACCAATAACCAATTTAATTAAACCAATATAATACAATTCATATAAAGATCACAACTTACGGTTAAGGGGTGAAGGTCATCTTCTAAAAACAAGGCCAACTCATCAAGCTATAAAATAAATGAGTTAAAATAGATGTTAATATATTCATAAAATCCAAAATAAGTCATAAACAAATCAATTCCCAACATAAATTTTTTCTGGATGAAAATCCACTTGAAAACCCAACTTTTGAAATCAATTTGATGGAACCCTTTGAGAAAAAAGTTTTCTAAGGTCAAAAAGATTCTATACCTTACTAATTGATGAAGATTGATGGATAAACTTGACTTTTTGCATCCCTAAAAACCCTCCCCTTTATTGGTATTCAATGAATTTCTCCACTAGAAAAAGAATGAAGAGAGTTTTGGGTTTGGGAATTAGGTGAGTTTAAGTTGGGCTAATTAGGTTAGGGATTTATATTGGAGTTTAACTAAGTCAATTATACCTACCATAACCACTAATTAGCTTCCTAATTAATCCTACTAATTAAATGAAAAAACTCAAAACGTGAAGCAAAACACAGGCCTCACAGACAACACCAGGATCGACTGATTATGGATCAATCAACAGACACTGCTTCCTACGTGCTGCACATCTATCGCTAAGTTAAGAGAGTTACAAAAATGACCCATTGACAAAATTTACTAAATTTCCATCAACGGTGGCCATTGACGCCTCATCAATTGGCACACACCCCGTCGATGACACTCATCTGTGCACAGTGCCTTGGGCAACCATTTGATCCCAAAATGTAAGGGTCCTCCTCAAGGGCCCTTGATTTGTCCTTGGGAATTCATGCCAAGACGTTTAAACTATGAATTAATTCTAATACAAGTTAAAAACCCTTCCACCAATTTTCACCATTTTCCGACTCCTAAAAGCAAATAAAATAGGCTAAGGCCCACTAGCACCTCATTGAACTAGTTTCTGGATGTTATGGACGTTTTGTTTTCTAGACCTCCGAAATGACTTATAATCATTAAAATGTACATTAAATATTTTCTAAACCTTCTGACACTCGCTAGGCTATAGAACACATCTTGGATTATTGAAGTGTTACAGTATGAGGCCGGACAACTGGCTTGAGCCTTCCCCAGACTAAGTGTCAATTGATGCCTCACAATCCATGTGGCGTTGGTGGTATGAAGGATTGTTCCTTGTCTGTGTCGATTGACAATGCCAAGGCAGTTTGTCCACAACCTCTGGGTCCTACATGAGGGCTTCTTGCGGGCCCCTTGGGGAATCATACCTGGACGTTTCTAACATAAAAATAAACATCATAAATTCAAGGACCTTCCACATCCTTTTCACACAAAATAATTACACGCAACACGTCCAAACATGACAGGGACTCGCAAAACACACATGCACGTATCAAGTGCTAACTTTTGAACGTCTTGGACGTTCTTTGATGTTTGACCTCTAAACTTTATGAATCTCAGTACACTACTATAAACATCATTTTACTCATATATGGACTTCATAAGATAGTTACACAATTGAAAGCTTATAAAAACACAGAAGGCCCTTTTGGTTACTAGCCGTTGAAGTCTTTAATTATATCATTATGTTGTGATTGGTATGGTCCACCTATGGTGACGGTGCTATGTGCTTTACTTATGAATTATGTGGAGTCATCGGTGATACTTTATGAATTATGATGATCATGGCCTTGTTGACATTACTTTATGTATTATGAGGGTTTGCGTAGTTGCATAATGTGAAGTATGACAACACTCATCTACATATGCATAATGTGAAAGTATCTGTTTCTTCTATTGACACTTGCTTATTATGTTAGACTATGACTATATCCTTATGTATGTAGTCTTAGGGTTTATGCATGATTCTTCTTACTTTGTTATGTGAGTCTTATTATGGTTATATTGATGATATTATAGAAGTCAATAGGGTGACCAATAGATGATATTTATTATGCCTATGTGCTTCTTGAATGATATGCTATATATGCATAATGTGTATGTCTTTTTTGGTAGACTTGTGTCCTTACTTGATACATGTAGAATGTAACTATATGTTCTAGACATAGTACGCTAAAGACTCTTAGTCTTGTATGTGTGATTTATATGTGACCTTTAACATAGCTAAGAAGGTCTTTTATGTTGTACCTTCATAGTAGATATAAGTTTATGATATCCTTGATGTTGAAAGTTGTAATGATATCTTTCTTGTGTGAATGGTTGACTTAGGGTTGGTTGGCTGGAACTACATGAAATCATCCTTAGGAAAGTCATTCAGCTATCCTCTTAGAGATTATAGGTAATATTAATGGACCCTCTTTGGTAAGGTGTAATGTGATTGGGTTGTTAACTAGATAATCAAACTTTTCATATATTCCTTATTTAAAATACTCTATGAGAACAAAGGCTAGTATCGAGTGAGTATGGTTTGGGGGTAGGTCTAGTTAAGGATGAGGCTAGATTAAAAATAAACTTTTCATATTCCAAAACCATGCGCCTACATGGGATGTTTCCTAGTTCTACCATTGGCTCGTAACAAAAACCTCCATTAGAGTAGGTTCATGACTCTGAATTCCATGCATCGCTAGTATGTACTTAGTCGGTTATTTCCTATTCTCATCATATGGAATACCTACTAGCATTAGAGAAATTCTATGAAGTTTAAGTGGTGGTATGGGATGCTATCTAGACATTGCAGGATTAGGCTTTATAGATGTTAGTGAGTGAGTCCCTAAGTCTTATCCAAGACGAGTACTTGAATGTACTTATATGGTGACTGTCTCTTAAGTGAACTAATGAAGATAATGACTTAAATTAGGAAGAATGTCAAATGAAAAAGTACTTACCTAAAATAGGTTAAGAGCTGCATAGTTAGAGTGTGAAGGGGGCATAGGAATGGTCACTTCATCTCGTACCTAGGGAACTCCTAAAATGACACAAGATAGGGAAGTAAATTGAATAAATAGACATTATCTAAACATAGGTAGTCTTAAGGATTATTTAGGTAATCTTGGAGAGGGTGTATAGGCGTTCTCTTCTTGATTTACTTAAGTAAGTATTTTGATAACCTTTGGTTTGAGAATGTCATATTATATATATGCTATGTTGTCTAAAGAGAATGATCTTATCCTAGGTACTCTAAAGAATCTCTTAGGTGTGTGTGAAGGAATTGTATGGGTGGTCGCTTGATAAATCACTTAAGTAAGCCTTGTAATCATCCTTTGTAGGAGGATCTCATGCTATGTTTTTTGTAAGTGTATTTGATACTATATTGTGAAGTGTGGATTATTGGTGAAGTTATAGTGAAGTCTCTGTAACGCCACTATAATGTTACAGTAACTTTCAGATAATGTGGTTATAATTTGTAGTGTCTTCTAATTATGTTGTTTGGTGTTTAAATGTGATCCTTATGCTTATACTATGAAGTTTTATTCAAAAATAGCATATTTCTCATAAATGTTCGTTCCTCATGTTTTGATACATTAAGTCATACTTAGTACGTGTGTTTGTACGAATTCCTACAATTTGTTATATCTAAAGGTGTAGGGGGAAAGTTATAAGTGTCCTGAACTAAATCTTGGAAACTATAATTCTTTATAGCAAGTTGAAGTATTTCCTCACTTGATTCGAGGGCATAATGGTCTTTAGATTTCATTTATGCAAGTTTTATAATAGACTAAGTAATTCTATATTCGTTTTATATGGGCTGTGTCCCAATTATTCTTTAGTGTAAGATGGACATATGTTGAGATTTTGTATTTTCTATGACATTTACATAAAAGATTTTTAAAGCTATTTCGTGTGAAAAGTTTTAATTTTGCACTTCTTTTTATGCATGTATGCAATCAATGATGTCAAAGTCTTATACAAGACCTTCGAGAGTTCAAGTACGTCGTGTCCCACTCCGAGACTGTTATAATTCCTAGGGTATGATCTCTGAATGTGAAAAAGTTGTTATTAGAGCATAGGTTATGACATTGGTATAAGAAATTAAAAATTCTCATAAAGACACATCTAGTAAAGTGTCGTCTATCATTGTGAGTCGCAACACATCTATGGGCGAGAGGCTATAGGATGATAGAGTTTCCCTTTTTTCTCTACTCTTGTGTCATGCCGTAGATTGAAAGTTATGAATGTATTACTTAATTATTTTCTTTATGTTTATAGGAAGATGAAGACTATAAGGATGACTGTTAGAAGGTTGAAAGAGGTAAGGGTGAATGAGCATATTCCTCTTCATGTTGAGCAAGTTCTAAAAGGTGCTCCAGGGGATCAAGGTGCTTAAAGTATTTAAGATGCTATTGGAGGTTAAGTTAATGAGGTTCCGACTGTTCCACCAAAAATGACTAATAGGTGGATTAGAGATTTACTTGCTTTAGCCTAAGCCATGACTACAAATGTGTATTGAGGTCTTCAACCTAGCGTGAATGTTGTGGAGGGGACTATGATATCTAGATTGAGAGATTTTGTGAGGATTAATCCTCCTATTTCTCTTGACTCTAAAGTGGGAGGGGATCCCCAAGAGTTTCTAGATGTTGTGTACAATGTGTTAAGTGCCATGGGGGTGACTTCTAGGGAAAAGACGGCGTTAGCTTCGTAACAATTGAGGGATGTTGATCAAGTGTTGTACACTAAATGCAAATACTATACTATAGTGTGGGAGGGGTTTAAAATGGCTTTATTAGGAAAGTACTTTCCCCCTGAGAGAAGGAAGGTGAAGGTTGAGGAGTTTATCAATCTCAAGCAAGACAATATGAGTATTAAGGATTATTCCTTGAAGTTCACTATGTTTTGTAGATATGATCCATCCTTAGTTTCTAACACTAGAATGAGTAGTAAGTTTGTGAGCAGTGTCGCCGACCTTGTGGAAGAAGAATGTCCTAAGACTATGCTCCATAGTGATATGAACTTGTCTATACATATGATGTCTTCTCAATATATTGAGGAGTCTAAGCTTAGTAGGATTGCTAGTTACTTGAAGAGGAGTGGATCAAGTGAGAAAAAACCAACCTATGTTCAAGAAGAAGGCTCTAACTAAAGATGAGCCTAGGGATTCTATGGTAAAACATGAGAAAGATAGTGGGTATCAAGGTTGTAAGCATACTTGTGCTGCATATGAGAAGAAACACTACGGGGAATCCCTAATGTGTACCAGGACTTTGTATGGTTGTCGTAAGGATAGACACAAAGTGAGTGATTGTCCTATTATTGTAGCTACAGGAAAGAAAGGTAAGCAATTTCCTCCATGTGTTCCGGGTGATGATGCTCCAAAGAGGAATCACTTCTATGCATCTGGGCAAGGGGATCAAATTCGAATGGTAATGATGATGAGTTGGTAAGTTATAGCTTCTCTTTTAGTTGTCATGAGTTACTTCTAAATGGGGAGTATGGTGAGTAGCAGAGTTTTGATTGATTGTCTCTTCTCTTCTATTCAACTCAAGCTTGAGGGTTACCAAGTACTAGTAGCATGTATTATGTTGCATTGTGTTTAGGAGTCTTGTTGAAATTGAATTTCATTGATTTTTTGCGTTGTGTATATCATGAAATTATTCTTATGATGTGCATTGAGTTTATATGGTTTTTTCTATCATATTTTCATGCTTTTATCATCAGTTTCCAAAGAATTGAATTTTTGAAAAATTTAGCATATTTAGCTGTCATTTTTGCAGCTCAATGTAGGATTTTTGAAATATTGGCAAAATTGTATTTTTGTTGAAAATTGTTGTAATGTGTATAGCATTTATGTATATGATCATGGTAATGAATATAAAAGGATTTCATGTTATTTGAAATGAACAAATGTGAGTCTTATTGCATAATGAGTAGTATAATAGTTTCTAGCTTCTTGTTGTGTTATGTGTCTCTTCATTATGTGAAATTTGTTTTCTTCCTAATTATGTATTGTGTATCGTGTGGTATGGTTATGTGCTGCTAGTCTTGAGTGTCTTGTCTCTTGAAAGAAAGTGTCATTCGAGGACAAATGTTGTCTAAGTGGTGAGATTGTAACACCTCTAAAACGACTTAGGAGGAACTAGATCCTAACTCTTGTATCTTTATTATTTGAAGTCCTAAATGATTTTAATGGAGGTTAAGAGGTAGTGGTTAAAGTTTCATGAACTTTGGAGGTCAAACGTCCACGACATTTGAAAGGTTTTCTTTGAAACGACCTTTTATGTCTTAGTATGTTTCGTTTAGTTTTACGTGTTCGTTTAGGATGAAATTAATGTGAGAGGTCCTAAACTCGTATAAAAACATATTCAGGTTGGAAACATCTGGGAAAAAGTCCCCAAGGACTAACCAAGGGACCTTGAGGGAAGACCCATCTTTTGGGCCAAGGCTGTCAAGATCACCCTCACCAATTAAGGGCATCGACTCCCTGTTGGTGGACTAACACCTTGTAGGTGGGAGGCGTAGGTTAGGACTTAGACTAGGGATATTAAGATCCCAAAATCAAGTCTCTGATCCCATCGACGGACAGCCATGACGGTCTATTTTTGGACCTACACCCTGTCGATGGGCAGGCATCGATTGGGTCTACACCTATACGCAACTCACTATAAAGAGAAAGGGTTAATGTTATGGAGGTTTCCTAAGGGTATTTTGGGTATTATAAATAGTTTTATATGTCTTAAACACAAAGATGAATTCATTATTCCAAATCAAAACTCATATTCTATAAGAAACTCTCTAGAACTCTATTGATGTCAAAACTCAAGATAGAGATTTGATTGAAGATTGGTTGGTGATTTTTCATGAAATTCGTGATCTATAATCAATTGATTTATCGTTCTTCATCCTTGAATCTTTTTTTTTCATGGAGCCAAACTTCAAACTGATTTCTAATGTCTGTCAAAGATGAACTTGTCCAATTTTATTATCTATCCATGGGTTCTTGCATAAAACGTTTTGAATAATTATAAATTAACTGATTTGATGTTTATTTTGTGTTGTTAAATTAATTGCTCTACGAACTAATGTAATTAATGAAACCTAGTTTTGACTACTTTGTGGGTGACTTGATTATGTCTTAATGTTATTGCATTCTTATGTAGTTTGTGTAGGGTTATTGAATTATGATTAAATCATGTTAGAATTTTTAGTATGCTACCTTAAATTCATAAATCTATGTTGAATTACCTTTGATTTATTTTCTATTTTAAGTATTGGATTGAATTGATGATCACAATGTTGGGTAAGGGCCTTTGAATATTTTATTGGATTATTTAGCTATTGATTGAAGTGGTGAGAGTGGACTGGTGGTACGCTGACCTGATACTGTTCACTTTATGTAGTTTAAGTCTGGAATTATGTTTTGATTGGTATGATCCACTTATGGTGGTGGTGCTATGTGCATTACTTGTTAATTGTGTGGGCCTTGTTGGAATAACTTGATGTATTACGAGGGTTTGTGTTGTTGTTTTATGCGAAGTATGATCATACCTATCTACGTGTGAGTAATGTGAGAGTATGCGTTTATTCTATTGACATTAGGTGATCATGTAGACTATGACTATATCCTTATGTGTGTAGTCTTAGGGTCGATGCATGACTCTTCCTACTTGGTTATATGAGTCTTATGATGGTGATATTTATTATATTATAGTAGTGAATAGGTTGACCTATAGATTATGTTTGTTATGCTATGTGCTTCTTGAATGATAGGCTATATGTGAAGTATGCGAGTGTCTTGTTTTGGTATACTTGTGTCCCATACATGATACATGTAGAATATTAATATGAGTTCTTGAATTCCTATACTAAAGACTCTTGGTGTTCTATGTGTGATTTATATGTGACCTTGAATATAGCTAAGAAGGTCTTTTATGTGAACCTTCATCCTAGATGTAAGGTTATGATATCCTTGAAGTTAAAAGTCGTAATGGTATCCTTCTTGTGTGAATGGTGGACTTAGGGTTGGTTGGTTGAACGGCATGAAATCATCCTTAGGAAAGTCATTGAGATATCCTCTTCGCCATTATAGGTAACCTTAATCGACGGTCATTGGAAAGGTGTAATGTGATTAAGTTGTGATTTAGATATGGAACCTCTTTGTGTAATTCTTTATTGAAATATTCTATGAGAACAAAGGCTACCACCGAGGGAGTATTGTGTGAGAGTAGCTTTTGTTAACTGCCTACATGGGATGTATCCTAGTTCTACCATTGGCCTGTAGAACAAACCTCCATCAAAGTAGGTTCATGATTATAGATTCAATGCATAGCTAGTATGGTCTATGTCAGTTAATTCCTATTCTCATTATATGGGATACCTACTAGTATAAGAGAAGTTCTATGAAGTTTAGGTGGTGGTATGGGACGCTATCTAGACATTGCACAAATAGGATTTGAAGATGCTAGTGAGTGAGCCCCTAGGTCTTCTCCAAGACCAGTACATGAATGTCCTTATATGTTGAATGTCTTATAAGTGAACTAATGAATATAATGAATTAAGTTACAAAGAATCTTAAATGAATAAGTACTTACCCAAAGTAGTTTAAGGGTTTCCTAGTTAAGGTTAGAAGAGGGCATAGGATGGTCACTTCATATCTAACCTA
Organism: Solanum habrochaites; assembly: GCA_027704765.1. NCBI lineage: Eukaryota > Viridiplantae > Streptophyta > Magnoliopsida > Solanales > Solanaceae > Solanum > Solanum habrochaites. The sequence goes on along the minus strand of JAKWJA010002500.1, from coordinate 34,545,964 downwards.
GGGATGTATTAAGAATGACTCTAGATAGGGAAGTAAATTGAATAAGTAGACATGATCTAAACTTAGGTAGTCTTAAGAATTATTTAGGTAATTTTGGATAAGGTGTATGTTAATTCTGTTCTTGATTTACTTAAGTAAGTCTTTTGATAACCTTTGGGTGGAGAATGTCATATTATATATGTGTTATGATGTGTAATGATATTGATATTATCCTAGGTACTCTAAAGGATCTGTTAGGTGTGTGTGAATGGATTGTATGGGAGATCCCTTCATAACTCAGTCAAGTGAGACTTTGAATTACCTTTGATAGGAGAATGTCATAGTTATGTGTTTTATAGGTGTTATTGATGTTATATTGTGAAGTGCAGATCATTGGTTAAGTTGTAGTGAAGTCCATGTACAACCACTTTGATTTTAGGGTAACTTTCATGTATTGTGGCCATAATTTGTAATTTCTTGCAATTAGTTTTTTGGTGTTTAAATTTGTTCTTTATGCTTATACTGTGGAGTTTTCATGAAATAGAGAATATTTCTCATAAATGTCTTTTTCTCGTGTTTTTATGCATTAAGCCATACGTAGTACATGTATTTGTACTTATTCCATACATTTTTTATATCTAAAGGTGTAGGTGAAATGTGAGAAGCATCTTGAAGCAAAGCTTCAAAACTAGGATTGTTTCAAGCTGTTAAAGTATGTCCTCATTTGACTTGAGCGTATCATCTTCATATTTCTTTTGTGCAAGTATTGTAATAGACTAAGTAATTCTATATTCGTATTGTATGGACCGTGTCACAATTATTCTTGAGTCTAAGATTGGCATATGATTAAGACTTGATTTTTATGAACTTTAATATAAGATGTTGTTAAGATATTTGCCGTGTGAAGCATTTTAATCCGTAAGTACGCGTTGTTTTCACCGTATATTTTATGCTTTTCCTTGAATTTTAGAGTGTGCCACATCCTTTTTTTATTGATTTTCTGTAAGTTTCTCTCCGTTAATTTTGTAGGAGTATCTGTCAAAAGATGACGCACAAAATTTTTGACGAGAATTCAGGAAAGACCACCTACGTAGCTTTGACGGTCCGTCGATTCTGTGATTGTCTGTAGGCTGGTAATCATAGTGAGGAGAGCAGTACTGAAGAAATATGGTGAACTCTAACTTAGTGAGGGATACGGGAAGTCCCTTATGGACCGTCAGAGCCACTCACCGTCATCCTGTTGTTCGTCGTAATGATCAAGAGTAGTCCTCCAATATCCCAATTTCCCAGAAAGTTAAAGTATTATTGACCGGAGACCCTCGACGGACAGTCGTGCTTGGAACGGTCCGTCATACATGTTTGTTTAAGTAATGAAGAAAGCACTAGAAGAATTTTTGAAGTATGGGACGACGGAGGCCATGACGGACGACGTGACCAGGACGGTGCGTCATAAGGTACGTTGACTCAGACGCCTTTTGACAGGTTTTAAGTAATTAGAATCCTTGTTTTATTAGTTTTTTGTTATAGTTCAAAAAACCTCGTTTTTGGGGTTAGACTTTTTGATAATCTTTAGTTCTCTTGTTCAAGTATTGAAGGATTAATTTCAGTAATTGATACACTTTTTCTGGAATTGATTGTTGGTGCGTTTTGGTTGATTAATTAAGTGACTTTATGGATTTTTATATAATCTTAATGTAGTTCATTAATTCCTATATTAAAATAGAGACTAGTGTGATATGACAATGGGTAACTAAACTCCATACTAGGGTTTGTGGAACGCATGTGGTAATACTGAGGTAACATCTAACTAAAATAGCAATTCTGAACAGTTGTCTTGCATGGCATTGTATCTTTGAGTTTAGAGTATTTTAACATATGCCACATTAATGTGGCCCTTAATGCTACTTCGGTACAAAGGAGTAGATAAGAGGGAAAGAATTCTCAACATGATTTAGTTCACACTATCTAAGAGGCTAGTGTGGGTGGTCTCGCGGTCCTCCCTTCGTCCCCTCTCGCCTCTCCTGCGCCCCCCCCCCCCCAATACTCTGAGTAAAAAGGTACGGGTTCGTTAGACAACTCCGAATCGGCCCACCGGTGCGGAGTGAAATTTTTACATCCGGCCCAAGGGTTTAGAGATACATAACTTATCAACTTTACATTGCAAGATACTCGAAGCCTTGTTCTAGTTATAATTATACGTTAAAAACCTGTGGGGAATCTTTAAGCCCTAAATTAAAGTTAGTTGGTATCCTTTAATTTATTTAATTATTTTCGATTACTTAAGAATAAGCCCCCTCTTTTTGTCTTTTGCTTTTAATGGAAATAGTGACTATATTATATAATTAGATAAAGTTACGTCTGAACTATTTTCCGGGGGGGGGGGGGGGGGGGGCGTTGGATCGACCTCAACCTCAATAGTTGGGTTCTTTAATTTATATGACCACTTTACTTCTTATTTGAGTAGTAAGTTTGAGCGTATCAAATTTTGGCGCGGCTGCCGTGGAATGTAGCTTTTAGATTAACTTAAACTTATTACTAAAGTTTAGTCAATATTTTCTTTGTTTTACTTTTCTATTGTTTTTGATTCTTATTGAACTAATTTTCTTGTATGCAAAATATACGGAGATGAAGAGAACCCTTGCTCCCCACGACCATGAATTAGAGCGTACACTACGCACTATGAATCAAAACTTGGGTATTAACAATGATGATCCCAACCAGAACATCCTAGCTCCAGTTGATGCTCATGGTCTGTTATTACCCGATGATCCTGGTGAAAATCAACAAAGGGGACAAATCCATCTCCCTTCCTCAAATGCTCACAGGTTATGAAAAGTATTGCAGACGCGGTGGGCCACTTGTCTTTACCCCGCTACCAAAAGGCCACAACTTTGTGGTAACTAGTAGTCTCATGCAAATTCTCATCTGCTAGAGTTTTTTTCGGGTACTTTTTGAGGACCCACAGCCCATATAGCTAAGGTAAGGCAGTGTTAGAAAAAAAAAAACAGCTGTCTAGAGGGCCTGATTTGAAATTTTGATGTAATAGTGGCGAAAGAGTATTTCCGTCTCTCCTGATGGGAGAGGCTGCCCCTATTTTGTTTATTAGCTCTCTTATAAATAATTTTACTTATACCCAACTAAGGGACGTTGTCTTAGCACTTTACCACCCGGTATCCAAAAATTAAATCACAAGACAGATTGGACAACTTTGTGCACTTCCCAGGAGAGTCAGTTATAAGTTCTTGGGATAGATTCACTTCATTTTTGTGAAGTGTCCCCAATCATCGCATAGATGATGAGTCACTGAAGGAATACTTCTATCTGGGACAAGATGATAAAATAAAGCAGTATTGGATACTCTAGCGGTGGTTCTTATGGGGAGTGTCCTTATTCGATATTGCCGTAAAGTTAGAGAAAATCTCCTGAAATATAAAGCTTGTAGTACTAGGAAGTAGAATACTGGAAGAAATACCTCGTAGTGCAATCCACACACCACCCAGCCATAAGATTTTTTTTGGAGCTTCATAAGAGATGTTCAGATTATAACTGATCTTGGGTTGGTATTAAAACATGTCACTGGGTGCAGAAAATATAATGCCGTAAATACTTGTGAAACCACCACCACCAAATGAGAAATTACTATGTGGAGATCCTATGCGGTAAATAGCAGACGAGAGCGGGAGGGTTTTGACTGACTACCCAAGGTTCAAATAAGGATAATTGCGCAAAGTCAATGGAAACCAAGGTTGGAACTATGGCAACATAACCATAAGGAATATGGCCGAGATTAAATTACAATCGTCGACACAACCTCACAGGGTCACTATGGTACAAAATGATAGGAATGGGCCCTAGTTCCTCCTCAAATCTGAAATTGGCTCCTAGGAGGGTGTGAAGGGTAAGTATGGCGGTGTTGAGGATATGTCCAAAATGATGTGAGGTTTCGATGTAGTACGTGAGCATATTAAAGAGTTATGATTGATTTATCGGGGTAATGGAAAACGTCGATACACATGCTTAATGTTGCAGTAGAAGCAAACTTGGCAACATGTATAGTGCCTAAAAATGTAGCTCCATGCCTAGACCATCACCCCCTTTCTTAACAAAGATTAGTGAAAAGATTGAGGATTGTAAATTATCGGTGTTTTTATGACAACGTTGAAGGCCCTTCTATCAATGTCCTTTGGTAGAAGCTCTAGAACAAAGCCTCTTTATTCAAAAGTCTTCTGAAAGATCTGTTGGGCCAAAGTAAAAGTCTCGGTCACTTTTGAGGATGAGGATAGAATGCAGCATTTTAGTGATATTGCTAAAAGATCTTTAGTACAAAAGAATGAAGATTCATGTGCATTCATTATTTCTTGTACAATCGGGTTATTACATTTTGCGAAAGCGTTATGTTATCTGGGGACAAGCATAAATCTCATGCCCCTCTCGATTTACAAGAAGTTGGGTTTGAGTAATCAAAAACCCATTGTGATGCGGCTACTTATGGCCGATCGAACAATAAAATGGCCTATAGAGATACTCAACAATGTGCTAGTAAAAGTTTAGTCATTCATATTTCCATCAGATTTTGTTATTCTATTTGTAGTTCTATTTTGAGGTTGCCATCATTCTTGGGAGGGCATCCTTTCTCAGGTAGAGCTTAGTTGATATGAAAGGGGCTTATGAAATTTTGTTTCAACAATGTAGAAGTGCCTCAACATTTGGTGGTCCATGAGGCAGACTGGTGAGCTCCAATCGTATATGCTAGATCCTCCAAAGTTGGTAACTCATCTGATACACAAAGAGAACATCTAGTGTAGAATATTAGCGGCAGTGATAATGATTTGAATACGATTGGCATGAAGAGTATGGTCCTTATTACGACTCTGTCATGGTGATGTCGGATTAAGCCGAAAAATATGAGTTAGACATGAAGAATCGCGAGTCTCCACCCGCGAAACCATCTATAAAGAAGTCTCCAAAGTTAGAACTAAAAGCTCTCTCACCTCATCTTAGGTGTGAATTCTTAGGAAATGGTGATACTTTGCCGGTAATCATTGCACAGACCTGAATGAACAACAAGTTGAGAGTTTAGTGAAAGTGCTAAAAAGGTTCAAAAGAGATACTGGGTGGACTATTGCAGACATTATTCAAATCCCTCCTTGTATTTTTTCTCATAAAATCCAACTTATGCCCGATCATAAGCCAAGTATAGAGCACCATAGACGCGTAAATCCACCTAGAGGCCGTGAAGTTGGAAATCATTAAACAGTTGGATTCTAGAGTAATATATCCGATCACCGATAGTAGTTGTGCATGCTCTGTTCAGTGTGTTCCTAAGAAAGGTGGAATGATTGTGGTCCCAATGGAGAAACATGTACTTGTCAATGACCGGTTACTGATGGAGGGTGTGTAGGGATTGCTGTAATAAATGCATTGACAACCCAGGACAAAGACAATTTCCTATACCCATCATGGATCAGATGTTGGATAGACTTGCCGAAAAAGGGTGGTACTATTTTCTTGAATAATTCTGAGTCATCTAGTGTTTTCAGTCATGCCGCAATGTTAAATCAGGCGTTAGGTGGGAGGTAACCCAATAGGTGTCCTCTAACACAACTATAGTTTTCTTTCTGGTAGCATTTTGTACTAATGTTTTTTAAATATGCAGGTAGCACATCACCAGGAAATTTAGCAGAAAATCACTCCGCAACATTCACTGACGAATACATTGACGGACCGTCAAGCTTGCGACTGACCGTTGCATGAATCCGTTGTGCCATGTACGTTTTCCATTTATTTTCAACAGAGATATGCGATGGTCCGTCCGGCACAACCATTATGGTTGTCAGAGACCCTATTCCTAAGTATCTCCAACTTTTTCTAAGTGTCCTACTGACGGAAATCTACGATGGACTATTGTACCCACGACGGTCCTTCCTGCACAACCGTCATGGTTATCAAAGACCCTTGTCCTAAAGGTCTCAATTTTTTTCTAAGAGTCCACTAATGGAGATCTACGATGGACCATCATACATTCGACAGTCCGTCCTGCACAACCGTCATGACGGTCAGAGACCCCTATCCTAAGGGTCTCGATACTTTTTATAAATGCCCCACGATGGACATTGACGAAGGACCTTCATTATAACGATAGTCCATCCTTCTTAACCATTGTAAAAGTCAAGGACTTTCTTTCTGAGGGTCTCCAAATAAATATTATTAAAGTAAGATATGACAGATTCCATGACGGTCCATCATACTCACGATGGGCCGTCACCTGGTCCATCGTGTTTCACTGCTACTCCAGAGATGTGGAGACAGTGGGAGGAATGACTGATAGTGTTGTTGCTGATGAGGACACTACTGAGGTTGTCAAGACTACAGAGGTAGTGGGTTTCGGGGAACTGGACCCACAAGCTTGCTGATCGACGGCGCTATGCGCCTCAAGTTTGCTTCATCTACCACTCTCGTATTTCAGTTTTTTTAATCCATTGGGGACAATTGCAATATCTTTTGTGTTGGGGGGGGGTAAATGGAAAGTGAGTCAAGGGTGAGATGTTTGAGTAGCCCAATTCACGATCCTCGTTTGGGTTTTTCCTTGCCTGTGGTTCTTTTTTCCCCCAGAATGATTACTTTTATTGTGAACCGCTGTTCTTCTTGTGTGCTATAGTATACGCTGAAGCCCTGATGACTAACACAATTGATATCCCAATATGAAAATGATTCATGATGAGGCATAGTAATTTGATAATTGTGTGGTTCTACACATGCTAGATATACACTATCTACATGACCTTGACTCTAAGACTCGAACTAGGTGTTAATAATCAGAATTTAATGAATGTCAAGTGAGTGTAAGGAATATTTGAGAGATCACCATTGAGACTTGAAGCTAGAACTTGCCTTGTAGTCTTGTCCCAAAAGTACAGAGCAAAATGCACATTAGGAAGGATCATAGGCCTTTATTTGAAAAATAGTCAATCTTGAGTCCCCATAAAAAAAATAATTAATCCTGTATTGATCCAAAGGATTGAGACTAAAACTGATCTTTCTTATCCCCCAACTGATCTTTCTGGGAACAATGTGTTGTCCCTGGCCCCTCCTGGACATGTGCATTCAATTTATGCCAAAAGAATAAGTTGAGGGTCGCTAATGCAGAAAACAACCTTGTCTTGGCCTGACCTAACCGTGGTATTGAAGCCTTGACTCATGCAAAGTCATAATTGGAGGGTGGCTATTAATAAGAATACTCAAAAATTGGGTTGAATAATGAAGAGAAGAAAGAACAAAACAAAAGTGACTAAAAAAAAAAAAAGTCACTTACAAAATAAAGGATAAAAGGTGCACAAGGCAGCAAGATAAAAGAAACATGAGACATTGGGCGAAATAAAACAATAAAGACGGGTCGTTAGCTTTATATGTAAGGAGGGCAACGATTAACTAAAGTATACCTAAATATACCCTACTTCTGACCCTTATCCTATGTTACAGTAGACAGTCGCAATCGTGATCCTAGAGTTTATGGCAACAAACAGGTGAAAATAAGGGCAAACTTATGGCAATAATGTATGATGAGTTGTTGAATTTGTTATGAGAGTACTGGCTGAACAGTACTCCTTATACTCCCACTAAATCATTGTGTGAAACATGAGATGTTTTTTTGATGTCAGGGACCAGTGGCAATATAAGAAAATATTACAACGTCGGAGAGAAATTGAAGAGGATATGTCTTCATTCATGGTGAGTCTGTGTCAGGTCCGGTTGCACATAAATCAAGCCTAAAGTTTCCCATTCATAACAAGATGAGAATGATTGGTTTTGATAGCCAAATGTTGCAAAAGATAAATTGGATACTACTTGTCACAAATATTTTGTAGTGATTCAAATGCATCACTTAAGAACAACCAGCAAATTTAACTTGAGGGGTGTTATGTACCGTGTTTTCCTTGTATTTTCTTAATTCTTTTTCTTTAAGTTAAGTTTCGTTCCAAAGCTTTTGAATTTATTTTATGTAATTTTCTCCTTATTTGCAGGAAATCTTGTCCAAAAATGCACGCGAATGTTTGAGTACACATGCATAGAACCACCTACGGAGCTTATTTACGGTCCCATCGAGTCTGTGACGTCCATAGGTGCATCGTAGTATTAGAGAAGTCTGCTAAGAAGATAGGGAAGTCTGACTTCTTGTGGGGTTACAGAAGTTCATGACGGACTGTCAAGACCGACGTCCCGTCCTGCTGGTATCG